>CM059186.1:96573468-96737951 GCA_030323885.1 Branchipolynoe longqiensis | reverse complement strand
AATTAGACATAACATGATCGATTTGTCTTAAAATGTCGCTAATCTTCGTGGTGGTTGACAGGGTTACGCGGAAGCATTTCGTCATTGACTGGAACTGTGGTAAAGTCCAGGTATTATGTTTTTGTACTAATAAATGCGTAACTCGATGACTAAGATACTTAGAACCATAAACTAACTTAGTTAAGACATCTAAAGTATCTATTCTATATTATTATGTGTATTACAATACAGATAAATTGATTTAACATTATGAAATAAGACATTTAAATTAACTTTTTAAAACATTTTTTATTTTCAATAAGAAATGTATTCTATATGTTCATGTTACTTAATAATGTGATATATATTATAAAAGTAATTATTTGTTGAATAATAAAACTAAATAATGTTCTTGATTGTGATTCATATGGATGAAAAACCTAAACAGAAAGTTGATACTTGTAAACTACAATTTGATTTAAATTACTTTCTGATCCGTATGTTAGGCTGATAAATCTTCAGTGAAATTGGAGTAACTGAGTTACTATGCACTGAAATAGGAGTAACTGTTAGCAATAATGATTTTCACCCATGTACAGGACTGATCGTTGGATTGATTTCAATTGTGAGATCGAATGTATAAATACTTTTGTAGAAGTTCTATTCTATGTTGAACTTTTCAAAAATATTCCGCTAAGCAAAAACGTTAGTTGAACGTCGGGAGATTTTAAGTAATGTCTGACGTGAAGATCTTTTTCATTCTGATTAAAATGATCTGCAAGATTCTTCCTATTTTTTGTCCTATTGTTTGCTGAGCGAGACATGATTTGCTTTCTACTACTTATCAAGTGGAGAAGATACCTGGTGAGGCAACAGAAATGCCTAGGGTATTGAATGAACTAAATTATTTTTTACAAAAGCGACTGTTCGTTGGGAGGTCAGCTAAAATAATGATAGGGATTTCACAATTTTTTTGATAAATATATTATGTTAACTTAACAAGAGCAAGATGATCAGATCTGAAGCTATAAGTTAAACTGATATATATAATTTTTTTGATATGATCTTCAACATTTATTTTTGACAAATGATCAGTATTGGTTCGGATAACATGAGTTAACACTGTTAGTCTGGAGAATCTGATTATTATTTTTTATCATGTACTTATTGAATTATCTAGAGGAATACTAGGCATAGTTGAACCTATGATTATCATTGTGTATGATGTTTCACATATCTAGCTTGAGGTAGTGTAATTGATTTTCAGCAGGCTACACAGCGAAATGGGAGTAACTGATGGTAGTAAGACAACAATTATGAACTATTGGGGAATGACTTTCTCACTAATATGAAATGGCATGACCTAATTACTCTGTAACTCCATTACTTTATAGATAGCTGCATTTACGTTCATTTGTTATTTTGAATTCAATAGGACTGAAGAGTTAAATATATATTTTGATATGTTTCTTAACTTGAGGAAGTATGTTTTAACTCAGCAAGGCTGAAAAGTAAATTAGCATATATATTTTTTGAGATCATAAGCCACTTTTTGCAATATGTCATACTATTGTTATTTATTAATTAAATATTGCTAAGATTGTATAGACATTGTACTATATTACACTGCATAAAATGTTTTACTATTGATGATATAAGATGATACAAGAGATGACTAACAAAATTCTTTAAGGTTTGACTGAGAGTTTCCTTAAATGTTAAAATTTTATTTTTCAACAAACACAACCAAAAATGAAGCTTACCTGGTGGATTAGGCCACATAGAAAGCTTGGTTGTTGACTATCTACGACATTTTGTGTTGAGGAGGCTGTAGTAATGCCGCCCAATCTATTGCATGTTCATGAGTACTCAAGGGACAAATGATTTGTTGTCTCTTGAGGTGGGCTGTAATAGTGGCGCCCCATTTGCTACATATTGTCAGGAGTCTTGTCTTTTGGAGAGGGACTGTAATAGAGTCGGCCTATTTGCTACATGTTGTCAGGAGAGTCTTGTCTTTTGGACATGGGCTATAATAGTGCCGCCCTATATGCTACATGTTGTGGTACGACATGGTTCTTGCTTGTCACAGGACTGTGTGGCCCACTTCATAGGGATAGAAGCAAGTTTTCTTTTGGGTTCATAGGGTTGGGATGAGTGCTTGTACATGTTCTCATGTTGTCAAAATAGAGGGACACTAACTGATGTTATTCCATAGGGATGGAATAAATTTGTGTTCAGAGGGTGGGAATAAACCAAATATTACATGTTCTCATGAACATAATACAATTTCAAAAAGAAAATCTAATGATTTTGAATTTTCGATTAAAAATGAACTAGTTAGGAATATTGTCATCATGGTCATGAAATATCAAAGATAGAGGTTGTCTGAATTAATTAAAACAATGCATAGGAAACACTATTCATATCATAGTCAGCAAATGTCATTCTTATTTGAAAGTATGATGAACATAAGATAACTGGGATATTTATTCATTTGTAAAATGTGTATGGATGTTCAGTGTGCATGTGTTCATATATTATTCATTTGAAAGTCATTGACGCGTATGATGTTAAATGTTGCATGTGATTAGATTTATTCATTGAAATTCATTGACAAATGATAGATTAAATATTGCATTGTTCATAAAAATTCACTTAAAGCTAAATAATATGGTGTAAAATGTTATCATAATTGATTAAATGTCATGGTCAGAGGTTGATAAATGGTTCATTTATAGTGCATGAGGATGATTGAAGGTTATCATATATTGTATGGAGATGTATTCATTGAAATTCATGAATTGCATTAACATTAATTGTCATGAGATGTATTTCAGATTGAAAGTGTCCTAGGCAGAGGTTGTCTACACAAAAGGTTCTTTTGAAAAAAATCATGTACATATGAGATGTTGAATGTTGCATGAAAGATTCATTGAAAATTCATGGCATGAATGATGAACATTATCATGTATTCCACTGCTAATATGTTCCATTGACATTGACATATGATAAACATTGCATATATTATTAAATATTAACTAGCTAAAACTATCATTGACATTAATTGTGTTATAGGGACCTATTGATGATCTTTTTATACTAAAAATATATCATAAACATTATTCATGTTGTGGAAACATATTAATGATCTTTTGTACTGAAGAGTTATTTCATTGACATTATTCATGTTGAAGAGACATATTAATGATCTTTGTACTGGAGATGTATATTATTGACATTGTACATGTTGTTCGGCAACATGGGTAATTTGCGCGCGAACGGGGGACTACGGGGACGGTGGCGCCGCCTGGATTCGAACTCTAAACCCACGAAACCACTTACGGGCCCCCGAGACCCCCTCTCGTCTCACGCGATCTCGCCTCCCCTCGCGAGACCACGCCGCTCCGGGTGAATATAAACCAACCCACACACCCCACACCCACACGACTCCAGACGCCGGACCGACCACAACCACCAGCTTTCTCGCCTCAAGACGCCTCAACTCCACAGCCGTAAGGCTCGATCACCACGCCACATCAGACACCACCACAACTTCAACAAGATGCCCCGCCCCGCCAACCGACACCTTCACCCCGCCGCTGCACCTCCGCAGATCGCCAACACACGCGCCCGGAGCATAGCAGACGCCCCACACACCGCAGACACCGCACCAGCACCCCGCCAGCGTGGCCGTCCCAAGTCTGCCGTAAACAGACCCGCCCCACCCCGGGACCGGCACGCCGCCGCAGACACCGCCGCGGCCACCCCCACGGACACGGACAGCCAAAACACCTTACTGTGCCAATCACTGGCGGATAGTCTCGCACAACAGGCAGAGATGAACCGGACCGTGCTGGAAAGGATGGCCACTATTGAGACGAGCAATGCCAAACGGAGACGGTCGTCCAGCAGAGAGTCGACCGCCACATCCACCTACACCTCACGCACCGATCGACACAGACCAGCAAAACATAGAAGATGCAGGAGTAACTCCCACGACTCATCCGAGGGAGACCGTAGGTCATGGAGACCCTCCAGCATGCCCCGCGACGACACCAGAGGACACAACAAGGACGACAAGCGCCACCACAAGACACGCCGGAGCAGGGACAGATGCTCCCCCCCATCTTCCGACGAGGACGACTCGCGCCACCGAGCCACCATAGAAGATATACTAGACAACAATGGCCTGTACGGAAGAAGGAGAAGAGGTAGGAAACCCCTTCTCCCTCATAAGTTTGTCATAAGGGGAGATCGCAAGCGGAGCGTCGGGCGAGGCGAAAGTATGTGGTACGAATACATTTTCGCATTATATCGCATGATGAAGGACACCTCAGTCCCCCGATCATGGGCAGACCCCATGGCTGAGCATACCGAGCACCTAGTGGAGATGGCGGCGGAATGGAACTGGAACACGTGCCTGGCATGGTCCGAAAGAGTATTCGATATGATTGAAGATAAGAGGCTGCCCAAAGGGTGGGCGGACCCAGTTGCCATCAAAGACACCCAACGGGACGCCTGCCTCACCGGAACCAGGAACCAGGACACCCAGAAGCCCGCCGCCCCACACAGACGCCGCGAATCTCCGCATACCCGCAACGAGGACGACAACAACTATAGGAGCGACACCTCAGCAGCCACGAACGGCACGTACCTGCCGTACAAACGGCCGGAATTTAACCGTGACGTTGATGGACGACCGTGCCACCGCTGGAACTCGGGCCAAGACTGCGGGTTCACCGCCTCCCATGGTAGCGGCAGTGACAAGTTCCCCCATGTCTGCGGGTGGTGCGCAAACAAATACCACCGCGCAAATAATCACAAGGAAATCGATTGCAATAACAAAAAGCGCCAGCTCGACAAAAGACCCAGGAGCGATAACCAGGACAACGCCGAGAAACAGGATTTTCGGTGAACGGCTCCAACTGAGCCGAAAAAAGCAAAGAAACCACCACGAGACACGACGAACAATCAAACGACTCCGAGGCACAAAACCAACAACCCAAATCTGGGAAAGAAAAAAGCCCCTCAGATCTACAGACTGCTAAGCCGCAAGGAACGCCTGAAACAACACGACCTACCATCCGAACCAGCAAAACCACACAGGAACTGACGTGCCACACACCACAAGGCCGCACATCTGAGGGACGAACACCACACGCAACGGCTAAAACAACGCCCCCCACCCCCGCCACACAGAAGCCTCCGCCACCACACGCCGCGCAGCCGTGGGATGGGATGCGTGCCACATCAGAAGGACGGCACCCACCCACAACGGCAAAAACAACATTGCCCCACCAACATCAGACAGCCACCACCACCCTCAATGCCACATCTGAAGCCTGCGCGACGATCACACCGGCCGCTCCAGCCACTCACGCCTCAACACACGCGACAACCCGCCACGCCACGCCCGACACAACAAAGCGAAGTTACACCATCAACAACTCCACGGCTCCGCACCTGGCTCACCTCGGTGCCGGAAAGGACCCCGCGAAGAGACAGCACCCGCCGACCAACACAACCCCATCGGGCCCCGCACCCAGAACCCCACCCCCACCCCCAGACACGAAGAAAAGAAGGGGGGGGAGGTGGGGGTGGCCCGAGTACGCCCCACCCAGCCAACCCCCGCCACACCCACACGCACCCGAGAGCACCACAACGAACTAGCAGACGCCCTACTCCTCGCAGACTCACGGCCCGGAACAGCGGACGACGTGGATGAAACCACCGACGACCCGGCCCTGCAAGCCGCGCCACCATACAATCCGCCCCATACTCCGCTCACATATCGATACACCCTCCTGCGCATATGGCCGTCAGCCGTCCCGGATGCCTGGGCCAACAAGCACTACATGGCTATCTACCAGCAGGTCAAGAAGACAGGCCTCCCCAACCACGTGGCAGCGCAGATACCCGTCCCGTCAGCACTAAACATCCCACGCTGGCGCACCCTACTCGCCGACTATCACGACCAAGACCTCGTCGATTTCCTCGAATTCGGGTGGCCGGCCGACTACACGGCTGACCAACCCCCGGTCCCCTCCACCGAAAACCACACGGAACATCCTGACCACTTGCAGTGGATCAGGAAATACGTCAAGAAGGAGATCGAGCATGGCACCCTCCTCGGCCCGTTCGCCACGCCCCCCTTCTCACCTTGGGCACAGACGAGCCCCATGATGACCCGCCCCAAGAAGGACACGGACGAGAGGCGGGTCATGGTGGACCTCAGCTTCCCGAGAGGAGCGAGCGTGAACGCCGGTATTCGGAAGGGATACTTCCAAGGGAGGCCAACCACATACACCCTGCCGGGCATCATGGACATGGCCACCGAAGTCACAGCCCTCGGCCAAGGCTGCTACGTATGGTCCGCAGACCTAGCCAGGGCGTACCGACAACTCAGGGCATGCCCCCTCTCGGTCCCACTCATGGGCATCACCATAGACAAGGAGGTATACTTTGACGTGGCCCCGGCCTTCGGATGCCGCACATCGTCGATGGCCTGCGCCCGAACAACCAATGCCGTCGTCTACCTTCTTCGACGCCGCGGACACTTTGCCCTCTGCTACCTCGACGACTTTGTCGGGGTAGCCGCCACAAAACAAGCAGCCGTCGAAGCCTACACAGACATCATCAGCATTGCCAAAGACCTCGGACTCGAGCTCTCCCCAGCCAAGTGCAACCCGCCCACCCACAGGCTCGAGTGGCTCGGGTACGAGGTCTGCACGACACAGATGACGGTCACCATCCCAAAGGAGAAGCTCGCCGAAATAGTCACCGAATGCGCCGATGTCCAGCCAGGCACCAAGATCACCAGGAAGCACCTACAAAGGATCGTAGGGAGACTACAATACGTCGCCCGGTGCGTGGCCCCTGCGAGGCGCTTCATGAACCGCATCCTGGAGGCCCTCCGCGCCACCCCGCACACCGGTAAACACGAAGCCACCCAAGAACTCATTAGGGACTTGGCCTGGTTCGCCGACTACGTGGAGTCAGCCAATGGCATCGTCCTCCTGCAACCGGCACCAGCCACCCAATGGACGATTGAGTGCGACTCCTCCCTACTCGGGGGCGGGGCGCACTCAAATACAGGATACTACACGGAAGAGTACCCCATCGAGTACCTGGCCGCAGGACACGATATAAACCGCCTCGAAGCCCTCAACCTCGTACTCGCCCTACACACACTCTCCCCCGACGACCCAAAAGGACACATCATCACGATCAACACCGACAACCAGGCGTCACAGGCGGTCCTCTCATCCGGTGCCGGAAAGGACCCCGTACTCTGCGCATGTGCACGCGAAATATGGAGGTTCGCCGCAATAAATGCCTGCGACATCCAGATCGTCCACAAACCAGGCAAGGACATCACTCTCGCAGATGCCCTCAGCTGGAGCCCTTTCGACCGAGCCGCCCAAAAGAAGGCGGAAGAAATGTGTCGCGACCTCCGCATACACCGCGTCCGCGTACGACACACCGACGACGTTGCGAAAAACGCACTCTAGCCTGGGAAGATCGAATAAACTTGCCTCTCTCTCCCCAGCTACCCCAGGACCACAACACAAGAAGGTCATGGCCCTCTTCACCACTGGACTTGCCGCAGGGACGTTGAAAAATAAAGGCTGCCAGGTCGAATGGTACCTCCGACACGCCTCACGACACCACTATGATCCTCGACGGCCCGAGCAGGCTGACGTGATGTCACTGATCGCCTCACTGAGCGACGACCTAAGCTCCCCGTCCGCAGTATTCAACTACATAAGCGGAGCAAGAACCTGGGGCCGCCTCGTGGGGGGGATCTCGACCTCCTTCGACTCCTACCCAGTCTCGATCGTGAAGAGGGGCGTGACCCGACTTTCGCACCACAAGCCACGTCAGGCCCCCGCCCTGGCCATCAGACACCTCGACGACGCCCTCGAATACCTCAGCTCCGCAGGACCAACAGCCAAGGTCCTCACGGCCGCACTCCTCATAGGATACTTCACCCTACTACGCCAAGGAAACCTCCTGGTCACCGGCAGGACAAAGGATCCAGGACACACGATCACCGGAAAGGACATCACCGAGGATGGGAACGCTCTCAACGTACATGTCCGCTCGACGAAGACGACCAAGACATCGAAGGACGCCTTCACCATCAGCATACGAGCCATACCAGGCTCCAGAAGATGCCCAGTCCGCGCCTGGCGGGCCTACAAGAAGAGCAACCGGACCACGCCCGAGGCCCCAGCCTTCCTCCTTCCCGGGGGATCCCCCCTCGCGGTGACCACCCTGACAACCGCACTAAGGACCGCCCTCGCAGCCTACAACCACCCTCACCCCGAATCCTTTACACTCCATAGCCTCAGGCGAGGAGGCGTCCAAGCCTGCGCCCTCGCCGGAGCCCCTATCGACGACGTCCGCGCCCTCGGAAACTGGCGCTCCGCCGCCATACACACATACGTCCCCCGCACGATGTATGCCACCGCAAACCACGCTCTCTCCCACCACTTGTTTGAGAGAGCCTGATTTCCTTATTTTGATGTACAGTTTTGCCTCTTATCTTATTATTACATTACTTCCTCATCTCCTGTAAACTCATTGAACTACATGAATGACTACTTAATAAGCAATTGATTGACCAGTGTAACCTTGATTGATCACTACTATAATAAGCACTTGATTGATGACGACTTTATATTACCACTGTAACCTTGCCTGATGACTGTGAATACCTATGTAACACGCAACTGTAAGTAGATCGCCTCTGAGGCACTAGCGTTGGCCTTAGGGCCGTTTATTGAATAAACCCACTCCATGTAGTCCCCTTGTCGTGTTGTAGATTATTCATGTTATAGGGACATATTAATGATCTTGATTTTACAAAGTAGTAACTTTGCAAAAGTCATTTACAAAATTATATGATATAATCTATGAGGTTATAGATTTAAATTTAAATTTAAAAATACTAAGAATAATTTTATTGAATATAAACATAAAATTGATATATTGTATCAGTGATTTCTATGTAAAAGAAGAAAGAAGTCATCTGTTGCCTTCTACGAACTATAGGATCACCAGACCTGAAACATTGACATCAGTACGAACAGTCAACTATGCTCAGTGTGCGCGGAGCTGCAGCATATACTGATGGTCACTATGTTCGCAACAGAGTTTGTTAGGAACTTTGGCATATATGACTGAGTCAATGATTTCGCGTCAACAGTATGAGGAACAATGCTAAGTTCACGAGGAGAACTAAAGCATATGCTGACCAGTGTTTCCATTAGTCTTCGGGAAGATTTCAGCAATAATATTGACATTCGATGAACTTTGTATGCAGCACTATCAATGCGTAGCAGTTCTGGAGAACTGTACCACAAGCTGATCGTCAATATGTTCGAAACAGAGTTCGTCGGGAACTTTGGCATATGTGACTGAGTCGAGGATTTCGCTACAGCAATGCGATGGACAATGCTAAGTTCAATGAGAACTAACGCATATGCTGATAGTGACTGGATCGTGTTGGTGATATTAAGCAACGAAGACGGACGAGTTCACATAGAACTAACGCAGAGACAGTTATATTCAATAGAAATTTGCCGTTTCGTGGAAGAAACGCCTTAACATCGAAGATCGACGTCAACAAATACAGAACATTCGAACATTACTATTTAATACGTTAAACTTGAGCAAAAGCATGTAAATCTATGATTATTTAATGATATAGATAAGTATTATGGTTTTAAAGTTAAAAAAGAACCACTGTCATTGCTTTGTTTACATTATGCCGCCAAGTTACGCTATTGTATATGTGAATTTGTATTGACACGATTATATTTGTTAATACTGATAATTGATGCTTTATTCTTGTACAGGAGCTACAAAAACACATATTGATTCATCTTTTGCAATTATTTCGACATAAAACGACTTAAAATTGCTGAAATCGAAGATTTTGGTCTAAATTTGCAAGAAAATAGTCCCTGAAACTAGGTCATCGATTCAAACCGCTTAGGCCTTGTTTTCTCATTGATTTGAGTTCCGTAATGTTATTCCTATGGAGACCTGTCGATCAACCACGCGTCTACCATCGACGTCCCAGGTTTTCTACGAGTTTAGCATTCGGTAAAACAAAAAGCCTTGTACCAGCGTATTGATGTGAAGGGTTGACAGCAAATACCAAATCCGATTGAGCACTAATGTAAGATCGATGCTAAGTGACTGGAGTGTGCCTTAGAATCGTTGCAGAACGACCTCTAAACCGTCACAAAACTAAAAAATGCTCGGAATAAGCTAAAAATGATGGCAAATGAATCGTATGCTTCTTGAGACATCAAATGTTATCAGCAGGGTAAAATAAGACTTAAAACATAGTTCAAATTTAAATTATAAAAATAAAATATAGAATTCTTTTTTTAAATACCATAAAAAAAGAATTTAAAAATTGAAAAAAAAAATTTTTTGCTCTCAAAGTCAGATATACCTCATCTATTAGAGCGACTATTTCAGACTCAATTTATTATTTAGGTTGATAGAAGATTTAAAAGATTTAAAGGTGATATAACTACAACGTAGTACGTAGTACTGTGCACTTCTTTCTACGCTGCTGGGCAGGTGGTAAGAAGTGGAGGGGCGGAGTACGTTGTAAAATTGTCCGATTTAATACATGTGAACCGAGGTGAAGTACTATAATAAATTACAAACTGTCTATATAATGATAAATGTTAAAATATAAAAACCCAAAGGCATATGGAGGATGTGTGAAATTGGTAAACTATTATTCATTGAGTATAGAATTTGTATAATTGAATAGTCTTTGGAGGGAGTGTCACTTCCGAGCTTGGCTAAGAACAGTCTTTGGAAGAGTCACCTCACATGCCCCCTCCCCCCCCCACATGGTATTGTTATGATCATTGACCACTGCATTGTATTCTAATTGGAGGATTAAGTCATGTGACCACTGCATTGTACTGTGATTGATGAATGGAATCATGTGACCACGGCCATCTTGAATTCTGAAAAGCCTCTATAAGTCAATAAATTGAAGAGTCTCATTCTCTTACTTTTCACTCTTACCCTGTTTTCCTTCATTACCTGTAGTGCTTTCATTTGACCTATTTACACCACCCACACCACCAGCCGGCACGTTTACAACTGTTTTGTCAAAAAGCACTGATTAGGCTCCCACCAGCCTATTATGGAAGAAGGGAAGGACTCTGGCAGCTACATGTTCACCATGGACATAAGCCGAGCCTATAAAAACTTCCGATCATGCCCTCTCGACTGACCAGTGCTCGAGCCCACTGGCGAGGACACTTCTACCTCGACATCTCCGTCCCCTAGCTGCCATGTCCAGAGGGTGGTGCAGGCCATCACCTACTCAGGGGGCATGGCATCGCTGCCACCATGTACCTGGACGACTTGATAGTCGTCGTCCCCGATAAACCCACAGCCGTTAGCCAATTCACCATCGCTGCGACATATTCGATGAGCTCGGCCTACCGGAAGGCAAGGAGAAGACCGAGCCCCCAGCTCAATCAGTAAGGTGGCTGGGCATCCTCATAAACACCACCACAATGACCCTCATAATGCCGCTCGACAAGGTCCAGGTAACCATCAAGCTCGTCCACACCACCGCCGCCAGGACACACATAACAAGGAAGCAGCTCCAGTCCCTACTCGGAAAGCTACTCCACCTCTCCAAGTGTGTCCATACCGCCCGGCTGTTTGTCGGCTGCCTCCTCCAGGCTCTCAGAGGACTGTCCTGCCCCCAAACGGCAGTAACCGACGACATGAGGGCCGACCTCGCCTGGTTCCCTGCCCTCGCCAGTGGTTGGAATGGCTCAGCCATAATACCACCCAACGATCCTGGCAGGGAGATAGTTGTCGCCAATGCGCTCAGCAGAGCCCACATTAGCCCACACTACCAAAAGTTAGCCATTGACATATGCCAACATAAATGCCCCGCCCCAATACAACCAGCCCTCCTCGACTACAGCCCATTGCAACCTCTTTCTATTCGCAGGGGCCGAGTACAGGAGTCTCCAGAGGGCAGCCGACGCCAGGCAGGCCGACGCCAGGGCACCAGAAACCTGGGCGACCTACAACGCCACAGTCAGGAACTACCTGGCCCACTCCGACAAATATGCAGTCGACACACTCCATCCCATACCACTCCAGCTGAGGTCTTGGATAGAAGAGCACGCGGCCCGGTTGTGCCAATCATCTGTGGCGAACTCGGTGTCACACCTCAAGCTCTACCTGAAGATCAACGAGGCCCCGACCATGCCACTCGATCACATCACCGTCATGCTGGCACTCGATGCCCTCAAGCAGTCCAAAGACCAAAGGCCGAAACAACAGACGAATGCACCAGTCACTGTAACTCGCCAGGCAGTCATCGACCTCGCCTCCTTGCCACAGGGCAAGGTGGTGGCGTTTGCCATACTGGTCATATTCTACATGGGGGCCCGCCAATCCGTAGTGCCCCACGATCCGCAGCAACCTTCGACCCGACGCGTCATGCTACCAGGGCAGATGTCTGGGTCCAGGACGGCGCCCTGCACATCGAACAGAAGTGGGCAAAGAACATGCAGGCAAACAGCCAATCATGCAGGCTCCGCCAGGCCCCCAGCCCAGCCCAGACCTGTGGTTCTGCCCGTTCACCGCCTACCACCACATGATCACCATCGTGCCCATCCGATCCCAGGCACAGCCCCTGCTGGTCTTCCCATCAGACGGCAGCCGATGATAATCCCATACATTGCTAAAGCCTGGTGGGATGCCCAAAACACCAGGGCCCGTATGCATGGAGCAGTGTTAGCGGCGTGTGGTGTTAAGCCTCTAACACCGGGTAGCTATCACCGTTTATCGGCGTCGTCGAGAATTATGTCAAGCCGTATGCATGGGCACCTAAACGGTGAGTGTTAGCTATATGAGAATTAAATTATTCATTATGGAAATTTTTCTGAGCCTGTTGCCGGCGAGCACCTGGTTGGGCCTAATATATTGCCTTCTCTACCTACCGGGAACCAGCGCGCTTGTCACAGAGGCGGCGAGGGTTGCTTGCATTCGTCGATTCGACAATATGAATAACGCCGCCAATGCCGTGGCGGTGTTAATATCGGTTCGCTATTAGGGTTAAATTGATCAAATTTCACTTATTGCGTATGTAATTCTGTTAAATATGACAGCATTGAATAGATTGAGACCCACACACGCACACTAACCGGCGCAGTGACAGTTGTATATCGACGTCTATGCAGCGGCGGCGGCGATTTGTTTAGTTTACATTCGTCGATTCGACGGCAGCGTTAATATTGCTTCGTTTTAAGGGTTAATTTGATTAAATTTCACTTATTGTGTATTTAATTATGTTAAATACGATAGCATTGAATAGATTTGGGGCTAATATATTGCCGCCGATGCGGCGGCGACGACAGTATGGATAGCAACGTCGAACCGGCGGCGGCGATTTGTTTACTTTACATTCGTCGATTCGACAATATTAATATCACTGCCAATGTGGCGGCAGTGTTAATATCGCTTCGTTTTTAGGGTTAATTTGATCAAATTTCACTTATTGCGTATTTAATTCTGTTAAATATGATAGCATTGATTAGATTTGGGCTCCATCCTGACACTAACCTAACACTAACACCGCTGTAAACCTGCTATGAGCAGCGTTAGAATTTCCGAGTTTAAACTCGCGGTGTTAGGCCTAACACTGCTCCATGCATACCAACTTTTCGGCGCTAAACCAGAAATCCCGCCCTAAATGCGGTTTGGCTCGCTAACACCGCTCCATGCATACGGGCCCAGGCCACCGCACCAACCATTCACTCTCCATGCCATCCGGAGGGCAGCTGCCACCATCGCTTTCGCATCTGGCAGCACTGATCTGGAAGTCCAGCGATTCGGCGGCTGGGCCACAGAGGCGCACAAGAGATACATTAACACCCATGACTCCAACAGAGTCAACTCTGCCCTTGTAAACGCCATAATACGGCAATAACTCAAATACAGACCAACAATTGGCTTGGCAACTTAATCATAGCAAATTATATAATTATAATCATTATATCATATCACCTTATTAATCAAAAGCTAATTAAGCAAAGTGTTAATGACATTTAACAATTATATTCTATACTTATTATAATTAAATATTATACTCTACTATATTGTGACTAATGCTACCCGCTAGTCACCATCTATATACACATGATTCTCGCCTGTTTCACCTGTCTCACCTCATCGATTCCACTTCCATACTTGACTGCGATCACACCATGACCTTGTCCCTCTCAGCTCTTGGCAGGCTAATACCGTCATGTAATGCCCCCGGGGGCTGCCCGGAATAAAGTCATGTTATCCCAACTACATGCTTCCCTGTCTTGTGTACCGATGCTGCAATGTGAATACATTATTAAGACCATGGGTTACTTTTATTTAATAATTAATATTCAGTCAAGCTGATGCTGAAACACATTTATTATGATTGTATGGTGTTTTTGGCCATTAACTACCTGTAGATTGTCAAAATAAATGTCAAGGAAGAGTATAAAGTGTGAAGACGAAGAGAGAGTTCAGCCCTCTGGTTTGTTATTTATATGGTTACATGGGTTCATTGTAGAGTATCACCCCACCCCTTTCCCCCAATGGGAAACAAGCATTCTTGGCCCTACAAATAGAGATCCAGCATTATTGGTCCCCATGGATACCAGTGGTCTGCCAACCACCACAAGCTGTTTGGCCCCATGGCCACCACCAACCTTGACCTTTGAGTGTGTGATCCCTATCCCAGCAGAGGGGGTAGGCCCTGAGTGCAATCACACCCATACCTGCCAGCACCACTATGTCTATTTACATCCCACTCAGGCACCACCAACCCATACATAAATAATTAAATATACATACATGTGCCTGGTCACATACACCGATCAGTATTAGAACATTTGCATTCCCCCTATACCGAATATCGGAATATTTTACCAGCATATATTGCCACCTGTCATGTTATATCCTATAGTCATTCTCTCCCTGCCACAAAGGTATCCCAAGTCATTTATGAACTCAATAGAAAGTGCTTTCTTTAATGTAGTTTGACAATTCTTACTAGGTGAAAAATAAATGACACAAAATTGATTAAAATCGAATGATTAGTTCAAAAGTTGTAGGGTTTTTGATATTCCCAAACAAGACCCAAAATAGGATATCTTGGTATTTTGCATAAAACCCACAGTACAACCCTCAATGATTCATCAAAGAAATTACACAGGAACTTTCATTTCAGGAATATTTATTACTGCTATGCATATTTCAAGTCTATTTTTTCACCAGAGTAACCGTATATTTTGTTCCTGAGATCTAGGCCATTAAAAATGACAAAAAAACACAAATTTGCACCTGTCAATTTGAAAGATTAAGAGGTATTAGTTACATAAATGTTTGTACTTTCAAAGGTAGGCTACACAATAAATATCCTTAAGATTTCACCTGACTATCCACATAATCAAGTAGCTACAACAAACAAATCAATACTGTTATATTTTCAGCCTAATCATGGTACTTGTTTTGAAAATAGATATACATCTAAATTGTGTAGAGCAAAATTAGTGGGTCGGGTAGTGACAGAACTACTATTCACTGCCTCAGATCAAATGATGTTATTTATTAACGTGACTGCACTGCTTCAGATCAAATACTATTACCATATTCTTTAGTGTGGTTATATTCCCTGAGTCGGACACTTGCTTGCTCACTTTCTTTAAATTTAGCACTCTCACTATCTAACGCTGAGTGTCAGTGTCACATAATTTAAAGCCAATCAACAATGTGTTTCTACATTTGCAATTTTAACAAACTATGTCAAATATAATGGCTTCAGCAAAAAAATCTAATTTGCAGGATGTCAAATTTCAAATAATAGAATGTATGTAGCTCATTATAGAATACTACTACCATTATCTAGAACAATTTAATGCTCTCAGATAGGCCTACAAATGCAAACCTTGGTTCAGACATGGTGGCTTTGACAAACTGGCACTCTCAAATCACCATTTAGGCCCTACAGTGTTTTAATGGTACCAATTATGCATTATTAAAAATAATAAAGAGAGAGAGAGAGAGGAGGCATGTAGTAGTCCGGAGTGTCGAAAACACAAGTCTAAAATTTGTAAAATCTGCCAGCTTAAGCTTAAGCGGCCCCCTAAACCCCCTGCCAAAATTAGGAGTACACATCGTTAAAGGTCTAGCTATGCCCCTGATAGTGTTTCGTGTTTGGAGGAGATAGATAGGCGTATGAATAGTAGGAGTATGGAACAAAGAACACAAGGTGTTGTCTCCTAGTCCATGTTAATAGTGTAACCTTTTATTACCAGGTGGCAGCACTCAGGGTTATGTTGGTCGTAATGCGAAGACATTTGACCTGACCCGAACTTTCACCTCACCTTGCTCCTTACGAGCTTATCTTCTTACCTCTGTATTTTTGTGCATTTATAAACACTTACTTTCTGTACATTCATAACACTTGCTCCTTCTGAGCTTACTTTTGACATTTCCTTACCCTGTATGCTCGTTGAGGCGTGAAATAAAAACGCCTTCTTCCACCCCCGCCTTGCTTTCTTCCTTTTCGCGCATCATGATATACACTAGATGGCAGTAGTGAGCAGTAGATGGGTTAGAATAACTTAACATCTCCCTTTCTTTAAAGAGAAGCTAACTGCTTAATAGTACTGATCAAATCAAAAAGGTTTAGAACTAGTCCTCAAGTATTGTTAAGACTTTTTAAAGTTTGTGCTATGTCTGATCTTCAATGCAATATGAAATTAGACTATAAAAGGACAATGGTTAGAATGTCATTATCAGAATAGCAAATGTCATTGCTTTGGCACAAGTCAGTGGGCCCTATTAGCAGTTCAGTCAGTGTATCTGGATGGTGGTTTCACTGCTCGTCCTGATCTGGTGTGATAGTCTCCAGATGGGGGCCTTCTTTGGGGTTGCTGCTTCCTTAGTGGCACTCTCAGCTGGATCCGTAGACCTTTCAGATATGGTCCCGGGTGATGCTGCAGGTTGTGGTTGATTCCTTACCAGAGTGCTGCTTGTGATAGTGGTACTGGCAGTTTGCGGAGTAGCACATGTGTCCTCAATCTCATTGTGTGTTGGTAGTGGTTTAGCACGCAGGTATTTGCGAGTGCGGCGTAGCGTCTTTCCGCTTTTGGTAACCACTTCATAGCTCCTTCAATCAATGTGTGAGTTGACTGTCCCATTCTCCCAGGTTTTCTTGCCCAGTTGGATGGGCTGTATTCTTACGTGCTGCCCTATGGGTAATGGTGGTAAGGCACGCTTGTGCAGGTGGTACTGTGCAGCTTTCATCCTCTTCGCCTCTAGTCCAGGCGTCTCACATTTCTGAGCTGTTGGCTGTAGGGCCTCTGAACTAGTGGGGATGAGCGTCCTCGTCCTTCTGCCCATTAGTCGCTGTGCAGGACTAGTCGTTAGTCCTTCAGTAGGTGTGTTTCTGAGGTTGAGCAGGCCAATATATGGATCTTCTTTGTTTGCTAGGCACTTCTTCATCATCCGCTTGATGGTCTTCACTGCCGCTTCAGCCACGCCATTGGACTGGCTATTCCCTGGGCTAGAAGTCTGATGAACAAATTGCCATTTGTTCGCAAAGTTGCGGAACTGAGCAGAGGAGAACTGAGGCCCATTGTCACTCATGAGGATATCTGGACTGCTGTGTCGTGCAAAGTGCGGTTTTAGCTTGTCTGTGACATCAGTGGTAGTTGTTGTTTTGAGGTAGTCAACCTCAATGAACCCACTGTAGCAGTCCACTGTGACCAGGTAGTCTCGTCCGCTAAGTGTGAAGATATCAGTGGCTACTGTACTGAAAGGTCTCTTAGGCACAGTGTTCATGACTAGTGGTTCTGATGTCTGGCGATCGCTCTAGGCCGCACAGGTTCCACAGCATTCGACAAACTGTCGGATTTCACCAGACATTCCTGGCCAAAATACTAGTTCTCGGGCTCTTCTCAGACAGGAGTTTATGCCGAGATGACCAGCATGGACCTTTGCCTTGATGTCACTTCTGAGCACTGGTGGTATCACGATGCGCTCGCCACGAAGAATGATGCCATCTTGGATGGTGAGTTCGTCCCGGTACTCGAAGTACAATGTGATGGCGGCAGGTAAGTCCCTCTTTGAGTTAGGCCAGCCATTGATGATGATTCCTTTTAGTAGCGACATGGTTTCATCGGCCAGAGTAGCAGACTTGATAGCATCAAGTCGGTTTTTCTTGATTGGAGTGTAGAAGACATTTGTGACGACTTCACCCTTTGACTTTCCTGGGAGTGGAGCCCGTGAAAGTGTGTCAGCGACAGGGATACTCTTTCCTTCACGATACTCAAGAGTGTATGAATATTCCTGAGTACGTAGCAATAGATTTTGTAGCGTTTCGGCGCCTTGGAGAGTGGCTTGGTGACAATGGATGCGAGAGGTTTGTGGTCAGACAGTACATGGACATTCCTACCATATGTGTAGTGGTGGAATTTTGTCAGACCACAGGCCACCGCCAGCATTTCCTTTTCTATTTGGGCATAACGTTTTTCTGCATCTGTCAAGGTACGACTGGCATAGGCTATCGGCTTGCCTTCTTGGAAGAGTGCTGATCCCAGTCCGTACTCACTAGCATCGTTTTCAAGGATAAGCTCCTTTTCCGGGTTGTAGAATGCGAGGACTGGTGTGCTTGTGAGCAGTTGTTTGGCTTTGTTGAATGCCAAAAGTTGTGATTCCGCCCATGTCCATTGGACATCATTGCGTAGGAGGTTGAGAAGTGGCTGCAGGACTTCAGAATGGTGTGGTAGGAACTTGGATAGATAGTTAATGCAGCCAAGGAAACGACGCAACTCATGTATGTCTCTTGGCTCTTGCATCTCAGAGATTGCCTTGACCTTCTCGGGGTCAGACTGCAGTCCCTCCTTGGTCACTCGGTGTCCCATGAAGGTGACCTCAGACATCCTGAGTTCTAGCTTGTTTCTGTTGAGCTTTATTCCCACCTCACTGCAGCACTTGAGGAAATTGTGAAGATGCTGATCGTGCTCTTGTAAGTCTCTGCCATGGATAATGATGTCATCAGCTATGCAGATCACCCCAGCCAGACCTTCCAGGGCTTCCAGGAGCTTCCTCTGGAAAATTTCTGCTGAAGCAGAAGTGCGAATGGCAGACGAAGCCATCGGTATCTTCCGTGGGAGGTCTGGAACGTGGTCAGTGCACTGGATTTATCATCAAGTTCAACATGCCAATATCCTGAGGACAGGTCAGCCTTTGAGAATAGCCGTGATTGTCCGAGTTCATGGAGTTTGTCCTCCAGGATTGGCAGAGTGTACCTCTCATGCATCAGAACTTTGTTGAGTTCCTTTGGATCTATGCAGATCCGGAGGGAACCAGACTTCTTGTGGACGATCACGAGTTGACTCAGCCAAGGAGTGGGAGAGCTGACCTTAGTAATCACCCCTAGGGTCTCGAGTCGGTCCAGTTCCTCCTTTAGCTTTGGCCTGATAGCTATAGGTGTGCGACGGTCCGGCATTATCACTGGGATTGCATCATCGCGGACCTTAAGGTGCACTTTTCCAGGGAGACTGCCCAGTTTGTCATCGAAGACCTCTGGGTAGCGGTCAGTGACAGACTGAGTCTCGACAGTTGCTACTCGGTCAACATTTGCATTGACAATCCGGAAAAGGCCCATCTGCTCAGCTGCTTTCAGCCCTATGAGTGGGGTTTGACCATCACCGACCACCACAAATTCCATGGAGTATTTTCTCATTTTCTTGGGGTTGTGCACAGAGATCCGGCAGACACCCAGTGGCTTGGTAGTTGTATTATTCCACATCTGTAGAGTTCTCTCCGTTGGCTTGACATTAGTGGCATACTTTTCCGGTAGAGTGTTTATGGAAGCACCAGTGTCAACCTGAAAAACCACTTCCTGGCCCGAGATGATCATTTTGCATTTTAGTTGTCTGCTGCCCTTGGAGTGGATAGCATTTATCCACTCACCCTCCGAGCTGTAGTTGTCTTCCTCAGCAACCTGAATCTTGTGTACCCTCTTTGCGCTGGAGCACTTGGCAGCAAAATGATTCATTTTCTTGCAAAGAGTGCAAGTCTTGCCCCAAGCAGGACAGAGTTCCTTCTTGAGTACATGGGTCTTGCCACAGAACTTGCACTCACGGCCCGACCTTGCTGGCTGCTTCTCACTAACGCCTTTCTGTTTCTTCCACGCTCGAGGCTTTATTGACAGCTTGTTGACGCTTTCAGGTTTGAACGCTCGACCTTGTGCTGCTGCTTTCTCAGCTGCTTTACAGATGTCAATTGCTGCTTGGAGAGTAAGCTTTCTCTCCTTCAAGAGGGTTTTCTGCGTGTCAGCATCCTTTATGCCAACGACGATCCGGTCTCGCAGAATAGAGTTGACGCATCCATCACAGGAGTTGCATGACTTGACCAGTGTGCGGATAGCAGAGTAAAAGTTCTCAAAGTTCTCACCCTCTTGCTGGCACCTTTTGTTGAAGAGATAATGCTCATAAGTTTCATTGACTTCCCCAATGGCAAAGTGATCAAACTTTGCCATCACCTCGGCCACTGTCCTATGGTCTTCATCATTTGGGAAGTCGAGCCCATTGTAGATACGCAGCGCGTCATCACCTAGGCGGTGCAAAAACAGGTTCAGTTTGTAGTTTTCCCCATAGGTATTCAGCTGTGCAATCACACAGATGTGCTGCCACTTCTGCTTGAATAATTTCCAGTTTTCCGAGAGATTAGAGTCCAGAACCAGTGGTTGGAGATCTCGTGCAATTGTCAGGGGATTGACTCTGTGTGCAGCACCTGGAGCAGCAGGTTGTGGGGCAAGCTGTTGAGCACCAGCACCATCATTACCTGCATTCTGCATATTGTGTGGTGTGTAGTATATAGCCTATACTAGGACAGAGATAATTCAGAAAGATGACACCTCTTTTGATTGTCCTGAGGACTGAGAGTCAGTACCACACAGTCCACAGCTGTGAACACAGTACACCACAGCAGTTAGACTGTCTCCACCAGCAATCATACAGTACACCACTGTAGTTACACACTGCATATACAGTTCAGTTTGCTGATATTATTAGCTGCAGAGAGACATTACTTCATAACAGGTCACAGTACACCTTCTCTGAATGTACATGGCACAGTCTGTTGTAAACAATGGAGTCAGTTCACCTATTATCACTCAGTGGAGCACATGGCCTGGATTACAGAGTTGAAGATTAGACTTCATGAGCAGTATAGGAGTTAGGTTAGGTCCCACCTTAGTTCAATGCATTCCATTACTTGAGAGAGTTTCACCGCTGCCACCATGTTTCGTGTTTGGAGGAGATAGAGAGGCGTATGAATAGTAGGAGTATGGAACAAAGAACACAAGGTGTTGTCTCCTAGTCCATGTTAATAGTGTAACCTTTTATTACCAGGTGGCAGCACTCAGGGTTATGTTATGATATACACTAGATGGCAGTAGTGAGCAGTAGATGGGTTAGAATAACTTAAAGGGACCAGCTATAGCTCGCTGGGACACTGCGCGTACTCCGACAAATGCTCTCCAAGCACAATCTTGTTTAGTTTTTATGTTTAAATGAACCAAGTATGTGTGGGGAGAGTATGGGACCAGGGCACTGCTAGTCTGAACTGCAATGGCAGTTTGTTGTCTTCAAAATGGCTGCCCCCATAGGCGGCGGCCATTTGCAATGCAAAAGCTGCGCTGTGATTGGCTGAAATTGTGCCGGCAACAGGCTCACACAGTAACAAGATTCGCTGGTTCTCAGCTTGTGCCCGGCAGTGTTAGGGACCGATTACACCGAAATCTATTGAATGCGATCATATTTAACAGAATTACATACTAAAATAATGAAATTTAATTAAATTAACCTTAAATTCCAAGCGATATTAACGTAGCAGCTCGATCAACGTCGAATCGCCGAGTGTAAACAAAACAGTGGCTCGAGTGACCCGAGTTGAATAATCGATTACGCCCGAATATACAAATCGCCGCTGTGATTGGCTGAAATCCATACTGGCATAACGCCAGCGGCAATGTTTTACGCCGAAATCTATTGAATGCGATCATATTTAACAGAATTACATACTAAAATAATGAAATTTAATTAAATTAACCTTAAATTCCAAGCGATATTAACGTAGCAGCTCGATCAGCGTCGAGTGTAAACAAAACAAATAGCAGTGATCGCCGCAACGTGCGAAAATCCGCGCATGGCAGAGCATAACGCCAGCGGCAATGTTTTACGCCGAAATCTATTGAATGCGATCATATTTAACAGAATTACATACTAAAATAATGAAATTTAATTAAATTAACCTTAAATTCCAAGCGATATTAACGTAGCAGCTCGATCAACGTCGATTCGCCGAGTGTAAACAAAACAAATAGCAGTGATCGCCGCAACGTGCGAAAATCCGCGCATGCGCAGAAGCATAACGCCAGCGGCAATGTTTTACGCCGAAATCTATTGAATGCGATCATATTTAACAGAATTACATACTAAAATAATGAAATTTAATTAAATTAACCTTAAATTCCAAGCGATATTAACGTAGCAGCTCGATCAACGTCGAATCGCCGAGTGAAAACAAAACAGTGGCTCGAGTGACCCGAGTTGAATAATCGATTACGCCCGAATATACAAATCGCCTCCGCCGCCGGCGCATGAGGCGTCGAATCGCCGAGTTCGTTTGTTTTCCACGCGGCAGATAGCTGGCCGCTTTAACAGATAGTGTGTGTGGTGGCAATCATAGAAATGAAATAACTACTTTATTTTATTTTTTAACTAACTATGCATCAGATTGTTTACTGGAAATAGTAACAGGATATATTGTGGGATATTTAAGGTTTTATAAGTATCCTATTCATAATCAGGCAGCAAATGAATATAATTGGGAGAGGTGGAATTGGTCTGGGGCTCTCCTATAAGGTAGCTAAGAATCATTATTTGTAAAGGTGAGGAGGAAGCAGAACATTCAAGAATGTACTAAGCTTTCATGTTAAACAAAAATATATTAATGCACTTGATTAAAAAGGGAACATAATTATGTAGGCTTAAACTGCAGAGATTTGGTCTTTTTTTTTAAGTAATTAATTTAGGATATTATGGTTATTTGAAGCTATTTCATTAGCCTGAGTAATTCAGTAGAAGATGGGGACATTACATAATTATTTCCACCAGCAACCCACTGGCATAAATTATGCCAGTAGCAAAAACTAATGTACACACTAGAAGTTAGAACCCAAGAAATAGCTAGTGTATTATGTAGTATCCAAAATAACTGAAGCTATTACACAACAAAGACTTAGATTGGATACACCAAATAACACATTCTATACAACAAAATTTAGAACCTATCCAGAATAACAGTTATTTCAACTATTTAGTTTTTCCTCATATTACTAAAACCAATTCAGGATGAAAGTTCATATCAATATAGACAATGGGTAGGGCTCAGCAATCAAAGTATGCAACTCTTTAATACTATTGCTATTTCTTGCATTCAGGTCCATGTAATGCTAAACAAATATATTTATATCCACAATTGCTACCCGTGTTCATAGTTCTGATCAAGAAGCCCGGGAAGCAATATAATAATTCTTGGGTTTTCATATTTTATTCAAATTAAAACTAAAATCATGAAGTCATTGCATGCAAAATAGACAATGGTCAGTGTAGGCCTATACAAACTTGATACTCACTTCAATAGTTGACCTACATCCTAGGTTTCAGTTACCTGCATATGCTACACAAGAAAAACTGTAATGTTTCCATGGATAATTTAATGGCCAAACTTTCTGAAAATCCAAAACTTTGGTTTATTTTTAAATTCCACTTTCCTGCAAGCAAATCTAATCCCTGTTGCAGTCAGTCATAGGTCTTTTAGAAGTCAGGCTGAAAGAGTTATTTCTGGTGAGGAGTTCAAACATTTGGGTTCAGATGGTATAAAATCCTGTGGAAGAAGTAATATCTTGAGTAAAGTTGAAGCTTGTTCACTTGTCAGACTGATATGTAAATAATGAAATCCCCATCCCACCTACATCTTATCCAGTCAGCTGACAGTACTTATAACCATTTAACAACTGGTGTTTAGATACACCCCCAACCTTTATTGAATAACATTTATTTCCATATAAGTAACCAGCATATATTAAATAAGAACTTTCTATTGGGTGGGTTCAAATTAAAACAAACACAGGACATTTTGTTGATCATTTTTATTAAATAAGCCTACACTACTTTATTACAGAAAGCATGTATGAGGCCTCCGGATTGTATTTGGATATATGGGTCATTCTCCTGAAAACTCGCCAGATGTATCACATGGAGAGTTACAATCTAATATTTGAATTTTTAACATTTTTGGTTGCAAATGAAAGCTGGGAATCTCCCCTTTACATCTATGTAAAATATACATTGATGAGATAGAAAATAAAGGTGTAGTTCATGATTAAGCTATGTGTTATGGCAGTATAACATGTGTTGCTCAGATGTAACACATGTTTAGAACACAACACAGTCTGCTCAATAAAAATCTAAGCAGAATTAAATAATTTCATACTTAGAAGCATGTTAATCATGGCATAATATACAGAAATATGTAGTGCTTATATTGATAACAAAAAGTAATTCCCAGGCATGCTTAATTCACTGAATAATTAGTCTACAATATTTGTGTGGCATCCAGACACCACTGGTTACATCTGTGACAGAAATTGGTAATATTATTTCTGAGGACAACAAATAATTATTCTTTAAATTTAAGCATGCATACATGTTAATAAATACTCCCTTATTGATTTGGGAACCGTTTTGTTTGATATATCAATGCAATACAAGATGTTACTAAGGATTCAACCATGTCCCTTATGTCATGTTACAAATGGCTGACTGTAAAATGGGTGTTTTTGGTACAAAGATACTTCATAACTAAAATGACCAAAGTTGGACACAGTTTATTTTATTTCCCTTATTTCTTACATCGAATCTGAACATGAATATGAAAAGTATAAGGACAAAAATAAGCAGGAAGTTTTTTTATTGATGTTTTAAAATCCCATCCCATGCTGACCAGTTTTGAAGGTTTGATTCCAATGTTTTTCCTAATTTTTGGTTAGGCATTTACAGGGTTTTGCGCCTGAACGCTTCACATATATATAGGGGGCCTATGTATTCCTGTCTACAGTATGTATTTCAATATGGGAACACTGGTCTTCCAGTAATAATCATGCTGGGGGCCGTTAAACAAACAAATCTAGTAATAGTTCGAACAGTTATTTACATACATTTGTTTAGGGCTTAGTACAATAGACAATAAGACAATATGAATGCAATGCTTCCTCCTACGTATAAAGGATTAACCTTCCTGTAGCTATGCAGTTTAGTCATGACTCATTAGGCCTAAGACAATAGCGTTTCATGTTGCACTGAAGCCAAAGAGTAGGTTAGAGAATTAAGACAATCTTTGTTGTTACCATTAATTAATCCCTATGATATAATTTGATACACGCAAAAGGTACAACAAATGTAGTTCATCTGAAAATGTTTGTTAAAGCAAGGAATTCTCTATCATTAAGTATTTGTGATGGCATGTAAAGGTTTATTTCTAAAGTTGCTTAATCAACTAATGTACAAAAAAGGAAAGTAATACTTGTTTAAAGGCTTTTGGTGTTACAGCAATAGGTCTGGGAGATTGTGAATCTATCAAAAAACATGTTCAGGATTAAAGAAACAATGATTCCAAATCAAGTAATGTATGTTAATTATCATACACTTACACAACTCTTAAAAAAAGGGGTGACAAATCTACTTTATTAAGTAAATATACTGACACCAATACCTACATGATTAGGAATTAGAAACTTTCCAAATCTGGGAAAATGCAGGTGGATTGGAACAAAGCCCTTCCTTTTGATGACATAAACAGCTTCCCGCATTTCAACTTAGACATCCAATTAGTCAAATAGATCTATTAAGGCTCAACATTTCTAAATCAACTCCTATATATTTCCAATTGCAGTGACATAGCTGAATGCCATTAATGGAAATAAATTAAGACCAATAAAAAGATACAAACTTTGTCAAATTGAACAGCCCATCAAGCTGCCAAAGGATATATGGCTCTTTTTGTGGTAAATGGTGCCGAGATATTTTCTAGTATGTAATGGTCAAACACAATTATTGAAAGAGTAGAGGAGTTATTTTCTTTATAGACCTTGTATTCTTACACTTTAGAGGGATAGATACAATCGAATGAAGACCTAACGTGGCATAATTCTTAAAAAACAAACATTTTAATTGAAAATTAGGCATGAAGAATGTGGACTTTTCTACAGCCCACTAGACCTTTATTTTGCATAGCGCATTACTTGTTAGTCAATGAAGTAATAAAGGGACACTCTCACTTGAAATAAATGCAAATCTTTGTATCTTTATCTAAAATTCCCCAGTGATTAAACTGGTTTTGGATGTAACTGGTGTCCCCTGATTATCCCCTACTTGTTATGTCAGGGAACATGCTATTCTGGGAATACCAGAGCTTCAGGAAGAAAACACTTGTTACTTTTGCATGTATAAGTCTATTTTATAGTAGCATGACTAGTAATATCATTGTCCTACAAAGCTGAATGAAGAAAAATGAAGATGAAGTTCCCTATGTTTTTTTGGTGTCCCTTCCATTGTGTTACATATACAACTCAAAATTGGGAAGAATATAGCTTCCCTGTATAGATTTATTTATAGAGCAATGGTGTACTTAGGGGATCACAGTAACAAAATTTGCAATAATCTATGTACAGAATCTGGGGAACATATGATATATTGGACAGGCCATCCTGATCCAAAGTTGATTAAGTTTTATGTGGGTTATATTGGTGAAAGCTACCAAACAAACAGTAACATACCAAGGTCAAGGCCAAGCTAACGAACTGAAAATATGAATTCATTTAAACTAAGTTATGGTGTACTACATTCATAATTAATGCAGCTCTGATTTATTCCTAAAATTAATGATAGAAATGAAAGGAATAGACATTCAGATCTCTAGATGAACTATATGACTGAGTTGCCATGCATGTGCAGTGGTGAAAGTGGATAGATTCAGGGTGGCCATGTCAAAGTGAGTGAGTCAGTCTACAGTGACCATCAGGTGACTCGGTGCCCGTCAACTACCTGGCTGAGTCGACGTAGAGTTGACACTCAATACTCCCTGTGAGTGAAAGTATTAGATGTGTCTCTGGTGAAAATATGCATATAAAATTATGTAACTCTTGATATCTCTCTAAAAAAAATAATCATCACCATACAATTATAATATACATTGTTAAAAATAAGTTAACATTGAATGAATCCAGGGTCATGGTAAGACAGGATGATCTGACAAAACATTTTATCAGTCTGGATGCGCTGTGTCTGTCTACTGTTTTTGCAAACTTATGTGCTTTTCTTGACACTGTACTGTTATCGCTTTTTACATGTCTGTGATGTTGTGACATGTCTCCTGTTATATGAGATGCTAATATGTTTATATGTCTAGTAAAATAAACGATATCATTTTATAGATATGAAAACACAATTTTACATGTCTGTTACGTTCTTTCGGTCCCTAATTTAAAGTCATCTAGTTAATGTAATTGTAATGAATCTCCTCTTTTTACATGAATTAATCTTTTACATACATACTAAGAACACAGGGACAAATAGAGTGACACAGAGACAGAAAGGGGGAGACGAGTTAGAGGGAGGGAGGGAGGGAGGGAGGGGGAGAAGAGATAGAGGGAGGGAGAGAGGGAGGGGGAGAGAGAGGAAGAGAGAGAGAGGAGAGAGAGGAAGAGAGATAGAGGGAGGGAGGGAGAGGGAGGAAGAGAGATAGAGAGAGGGAGGAAGAGAGATAGAGGGAGGGGGGGATGGAGGGAGAGAAGAGATAGAGGGAGAGAGGGGAGGGAGGGAGGGAGGGGAGGGGATGGAGGGAGGGAGGGAGGAAAAGAGATAGAGAGAGAGGGAGGAAGAGAGATAGAGGGAGAGGGAGGAAGAGAGATAGATAGAGAGGAAGAGAGATAGAGAGGGAGGAAGAGAGAGAGGGAGGAAGAGAGATAGAGAGAGGGAGGAAGAGAGATAGAGAGGGAGGAAGAGAGATAGAGAGGGAGGACGAGAGATAGAGAGAGGGAGGAAGAGAGATAGAGAGAGAGGAAGAGAGATAGAGCGGGAGGAAGAGAGATAGAGAGAGGGAGGGAGGGGAGGGAGAAAGGGGGAGGAGAAAGATTATTATAAATATTTTAAATTTAAAGTTTTTATTTATGTTTTAATTTTAATTTTAATTTTAATTGTACTTTAATGTATAACAATTAAATGATGGCATGCCTTTACTGAACGCGGACACAACAATTAAAATTGACAGTATATTTATTTATTTAAACATCTTGACATATTGTTTGTACATAAAAATGTACAAACAATATATGAACATATAATATATATACATACAAATGTACAAAGATAAATAAAAACTAAGACTACATATCTACACATATTTATTGTCAATATCTCGATTTAAGAACAATTACACAACAACTCAACATTAAAAAAATAAATAACATTTAACAAATAACTAGAATATTTACATAAATACAACAAAAGCATAACATAACAAACTTAGAATATGAGCGGTTTTACCAGAATACTAACGGCCGCACTTGTCAGAACGATAAAAGATTATGTACTTACACTCCTGCAGGACTCCGGTCGGTGATGGACGACGGACCGCAGGAACCCGAACTTGCGCAGGATCCACTGCTCCCGCTCAGTCAGGTCAGCGGCTCTGTCCCCGCTTTTTTTCTTGTGGAGCTGCGTGTGTGTGTCCCTGAGCGACTTGAACCACTTCTGGAGATGGACTGTGATACAATAAGTGGTCCCCAGAAGTGTCGCCTGGTCCTCCCACATCTTGGCCTTTCTGTCTGAGCGGCGGTAATCCGTGAGCTTCATGTTCCACTTGATGGGGTTCTCCTGGAGGAAGTCCAACATTTGATCCTCCTTGAAGACCGACAGAGAACAGTCTCTCTTCTTGGCCCTCCGTCTCTTTGAGAGGCCACCGGTGCTGGTGGAGGCATTGGAGGCGGTGGTGGCGGCGGAGGCAGCGGACAACACCCGTGAGCTGCCCCGAGAGGCAGGAGATGGCGAGCTGGCGCGGGGATGCCAGCATTGCGTCGTCGACCTCTCCACTTCCATCTCCAGCTCCTCCAGTGGATAGTGGTGTTCTGGAGAGTGGTGTTCTGGAGAGTGGTGTGGAGAGTGGCGAGGTGGCGAGGCAGGTGAGGAGGCTGGTGATGGAGAGCATTGTAAAGTCTGCCTCGTTCTGCCTCTCCCATGGCCTAGTCCTCCTCCTGTAGATACGGGAGCTCTGGAGGCTGGTGTAGTAGCAGTAGTATGTGTAATAGTAGTAGTAGTAGCATTAGCAGAAGCAGCAGCAGCAGTGGTGTTCCTCTTAGCAGGCATGGTGGCAGAGTGAAGGGAGACTGTTGCTGCAGGCTATATATACCCAGGAGCCACCAGGCGGCGGACCGTGCAGAGATAACATAGGTCATGCATAGGTTTCGCATACGCTCCTCATACGCTCCTCATACCCTCCTCATACACTCCTCATACGCTCCTCATACGCTCCTCATACGCTCCACATGCCAATCAAAACCGTCAAAAGATGTCACAGTACGCTCCCATACGCTCCTCATACGCTCCTCGTACGCTCCTCATAGGTTCCACATACGCTCAAACCCACCCGAGAGGTCACCAAAGGTCATCATAGGCCGGCACCCGCAAGACTTACGTAGGTTTTCAATACGCTCCTGCCATACGGCGTAATGTGACAGGGCCTTTAAATAACTAATCAATATATCTTATATTAATGGAACATACAGACCCCAGAAACCACAAATAGTTGGTTGTTGGAATGTTACGTCCTGGCAACATCTAAGGGCAACAAATAGTTGTAGCTGGAGATAATACTGCTGTGATAATACAAATACAGTAAAACCTCTCTAAATCGACCGACCATGGGACAGACTTTAAGTGGTCCATTTAGGGAGGTGGTAGGTTTAGAGAGTTAGAATAGCCTTACAATGGTATTCTTGGGACCCAAATAAAGCGATCGATATAAGGGAGTGGTCGATCTGTGGAGGGGTCGGTATAGAGAGGTTTTACTGTAGTTCCGTGGAGCCCAGTAAGGCACTGAAGGTCAGTCGCGCACTGGTTTTGGCGCCACCTGTCGGTTTAATACAAACGCTAGGCTAAGACTTCCAATGCTCAGTGCTGCTGCCTACCGTGAACAACCTTTATAAACTCAGATGTTATAGTTCTTACCTTCTCACCCAGAGGGCGCCAGCAGTTCACGCGATTACACGCAGGTGGGAGATAGACCCCGCCAGTTAAAGTGACAACATCGGCAACATCTGGAACCACTCTAGTCAAGTACATTCCCTGACTGGCGGAGTCAACAATTGACTTAAAATTGTGTACTTGTCACTACCGAGCCTGGCGCTCGGCATTACTAGGATATGGCAAGAAGCAGTGGAATGAGCTCGATGCATTTAAATTTTTTTCACCAAATTCCGGAGCGGGCGGTTTGTCAGGCGCGGGCGGGGACGATCCCGATTTTATATTGTGTGTGTGGCCTAACTGCCAGGTCAGGCAGCGTCTGACAGCGTCTCATAACGAGGCAAATGGTTTGCCCCATTATTTACCCCCCCCCCCCCGCCCCACCACTTTTCTTTTGTGTCGGCACTGAATTTGTTGCTTTTTTCCACGAAATATGCAACTCCTCTTTTAAATTCTTTCAATCGAGAACTATTTTACTTTACCCACGTAGGCAGCAAATACTTTAAATAGAGTGTACTTTAATTTACAAATACAATAAAACGAATATTTTCCCAATTATGTTTATGTTTAGAGGAATAAATATGTGAGCCAAACAAATAATGTACCATCCTGATATTACCTTACATATGACCTGATATGTTGCCAGGACGTAAAACTCCGACAACCAATCAAATAGCATAGCTACTTTTTTTCCTCTTCCTTTAAAAAAATGTACTTTTACATTTTCTTCTAACTATATTCATCGTGTTTCTTTCATTTAAATGAGGACATTGTTTCTGTAAGACAGGCTTTTGTTTATTCGTTTACCTCCTAACAACATCTAAGGTAATATCAGGACGGGTACCAACTTGTAACAGTGCGCACTCATGGTGAATTTAAAGTGCTGCCCAACTGGGACACCAGGCCACCAGCACCATGACCTGAATATCCCACTCAGTCACATTATCCTGACACTGAGCCAACCAGTCCTTGCCCGATCCTAATAATGCAGAACCGACAAGTATCATGGGTAGACCCGACAAGGGTTCGAACCTACGAACCCATGGGTTCGGATCCCTGATCTCCCAAAACAGGAGACTGACGCTCAACTCATTTGGGCATCCCGTATGGTTTGTAAGACAGGCACTACCGTGGTTCACCCATCCAGGTTCTAGTATTCACGAATGCACCCCTTTATACTTTAATGCCATCCTAATTTAATTTAATTTTAAAATATCCCCATGAGTAAAAACCTGCTTCCTGCAATGCTCTTAACTGGTTGGTTGTTGGAGTTTCACGTCCTGGCAACATCTAAGGTTATATTAAGACGAGTACCGACTTGTGACAGTGCGCACTCATGGCGACTTTATAGTGCTGCCCCACTGGGAGACCAGGCCACCAGCATCATGACCTGATATCCCACTCAGTCACATTATCCTGGCACTGAGCCAACCAGTCTTTGCCCTATCCTAATAATGCTGAGCGTAGGAAGCGACAGGTATAAATTGTTAACTCATTAGTTTGTCTCGTGGTTGAAACCCGTGGGTTTGAATCTCACGATCTACAAAAACGGGAGACAGACGCTCAACTCATTCGGCCATTCCGTCTGCATTGCTTTTTAACACATTTACAACCACAACCACAACTACAACCAAAACAAGAACCACAACCACTTCCGTTTGCGTGTACGATCTTCAGTTTGTATAAGAAACAATAATCATTCAAAATGTGCGAACCCGCTACTCCCAACATTCCATCAATCCCAATCTGAATGTCGTCTGCGGCAGGCGAGAGTTTTTGACCCCGTCACACTTGCCACGCAATTGAGCAGTTAGGACTCACGCATGCGCGTCAGTTAGTGAGCCGGCATCAACTCTCATTCGTGTACAGCAGCATTCCCTGCTTGCTGCTGCCGTGTCTTGTGGAGGGGAGGTGAAAGTGGAAAATAGTGTGCCCAGAATGAGAATCGAACCCACATCTCTTGCATTCCAGGCAGGTGTGCTAACCATTACACCACCTAGTCTCCCTGATATCAACACACAACCCATGCCTACCTGTCTATGTTGCTCCTTGCCTGAGAGGTCAGTGCAGACAACTACAAATATGTAAACAAAAGAACACAGAACAGAATGGCATGTATATGCCATATATTTTATTATATAAATACAAACAGGTGCTGTTTTATATATATTATTATTTCTTTATCTATTTATTTATTACCTTGTATTATTTATCTATGTCATATTTGCTGCGGGCCAGCCCAAACTGACAATGCTGGTACTGCCACCTATTCTTCCGCTGCGCACTTTGCACTGGTTCGACTTCACTCGTTTTTCACTCGGCCGGCGCCAAAAGAAAGAATAAAACGGCTTCTGCCAGAACTTCTTATCCTCTTGCTCTTTTGCTAGCCTAGACAAATTTATTATAGATATATATATATATATATATATAGACAGTGAGTGATAGAGAGAGGGTGTCAAGGATCTTCAATGGACAGCTGCATTCTCTGGTTGCCACTTTTTGTCAACAATTCAACACAATGCACATTGACGTAAATAAATATATGCGACTGACACTGATCAACAACCGGAGGAGGTCAGGTGGGCGAGATGGCGCCACCGGTACAGTGTTGCATCTTAAGGAGGATAACAATAATAATAAGTAATATAACCTTGCAAATCTTTATACTCACATAATATGTTATGCATCACATATATATATATATGTAAGAATGACACTGGTGAACGCAAGTTGTTGGGTACATCATTTATTACAATAATATAATACATAGATAATGCACCTGGCTGGGCCTAAAATGCCCTACCTAAATCAAATAAGTACAGACGAATAGAGAACAAGTTTTTGAAGTGAGAGAGAACTAAGGCTACACTGCCTGGGTGAGACAAACTGACACAGCCAGCAGGCACCCGCTGGGTACCTGGGTGTCCCAGCGCCATCTAGCGGATTGGCCGCATACTATCCTGCGAATCCCCCAGGAAGCCCCTGGGGGCAGCATGGTGCAATTCTGTTACATCCGCATATACCTAGTATATATGTGGGTGTAAGAATGGCACTGGGAAACACAAGTGGTGCGTACATTATTTATGACAATAATATAATACATAGATAGTGCACCTGGCTGGGCTTAAAATGCCAAAGTCGGAGACACCCAGACAGAAAGAAAAGGGAATAGGGGAAGAAATATAAATCAAATTGTGTTAGAAAGAGCTGTCGCCACCCTAATGGCCGCCACTATCCTGTCTGATAGGGGGCGGGCAATGTACTTATAGACGCAGTCGGAGGACCAATCGCCTCAGACCTTGATCTCGTCGATCGTAGCACCTTGCAGAGCAAGAAAAGTATAGCCCCCCTAGCGGAGAGAAATTGGCAGCATCGAGGCCGGCTTCAGCCGAGAAGATCTTAATTGTAGTTTGCAAAGTAGCATAGTTTAGGGGCTTATAACCCCCCTACCAAGAAGGAATCTGAAATGGTGGAGCATGCAGAGCGGCATCCACCTGCTCGAAATGCTTTTCAACCCAAAACACCGCTCAAAGGGCGGTGTTCGGCACTCGAGCCACCGGGATCAGCAACTCCCTTGCTGCGAATTGGATGGTTTTCGACCTCCTAACTGAGATCAGCATCCCCCAATTGTAGAAACAGAAGTCAGAACGCCTCAATACCGATTCCGAATCCATAAGCTGACACTTATGGAGTAAGGCTCTAAAGCCCGTCAGGATAGCGGCACGGGTATATACATGACCCTCTCGGCCCAACATAAGGTCAAACATCATAGTAAGTTCCCTGGGGAGGAGTGGGGCAGCCCTTTTCATGGCACATCCCAAGACCCGCTTAGCTCCCCCCCGCCCCCAAAACTGTCCTGATCTGGTGGGAGGAGAAATCAATCGGCGGGAACCCCTCTGCCTTGAGGAAAAAAGTTAATGCGCTGATGTAATTAGTAATCGATGAGAATTATAAAGTGCACGCAAACCAAACAATGTACAAAGCGACCTGGGAGGAGGGCCAGGGTAATGGGGATAGAAGACCACGGAACTCCTCAATGAACAGGAGGTACTTCCGGACATGCATAGACCGAGTCGTTCTCAAATTGGACAAGTAAAACTGGTCGCTCATGACCCTGACCTGTCCCTCCAGCTCGAGCACACCTGTAATGAGAAGAAAGTCATTGGAAAACATGGCCACAACACATTTGACCTGAATGGTCAGCGCAGCTAATGTGGCACATCCTAGATGCATCATGCCGCCTACTCAAAGCGTCGCAGGTAATATTGTCAGCACTCTTTATATAAATAGATTTTATATCAAAGTTAAAGTTAACAGAAGTCCAAAATAGCTCTTTAACACAAACCATGATTTGTCTGTTGGCGCACCAGCTGGTCGTAAGGGCAGCCCGAACGGTATTATTATCGGTAACGAAGACAACACATTTGTCCTGCCAGAGATGCCCCCAGCGCCGTGCAGCGGCAACCACAGCCCACATTTCTTTGAAATTAATATGAACCTCCGCCCCTCCTCTCCCCCCCCCCCCCTGAGGCGGTGAGGTGGTGGCCCACCACGGGCAGCAAACCGGAATTGTCACGAGAGAATGAGCTGACCAAACCATCGTCTGAGTGAGTCACTCCGGAGCCCCAGTCGGAAGCATCGCTGTAGACCGAGACGGCAGCTGCATAAGAGCCAAGGATTTTTGCATACTCGTTAAACGAGTCGACATAATCCAGCCACCATCTAACCTCTGACCTGAACTCCTTTTTGAGGCAGAATTGGTAGTCGGGCTTCCACAGCTGCCAAATCGTGTTGTAGATCCTCGTCAAGAAGGAGCGAGCCCCGGGCGACTGTAGGACAGTGGGCAAGACGACGCCCTAGCCTCTAGAGGTCCTTCCGGGTGGCCTTGCGCTTGCCAAGAAAAACAGAAAGTTGGGACTTTAGTTTACAAATTGTATCAGCAGGGAGGCGAAGTCACATTAGAACACTATCAATGTCAATACCCCAAGATCTGGGACACTGTGATGGAGCAAGGAGCTTAGGATAACTGAGGTAGAAACTAATCCGCCAGAGAATAGCAGCGATAGGACAAACCGATTACCGCAAAGTCGTCTAGATAATTGACACACCTGTCCACCCCCTCCAGGCCACCACAGCACACCACAAAATCAGAAATGCAATTAAAAATATAGGGAATAGAGGATAGGCCCATACATAGGCAATTATCGAAAGATATTTTGGGGCCAGTGCCCTTACCAAAGTCCCATTTAATTGCCTGGCTATGGTGGTCACTTGGGTGGATATTAATGGCCCTATAGGCATCTTTAATATCAATGGTCGCAATATAATGTTCACATACAAACTAGTCAATGAGGTCATTAACGCATTGATAAGAGAAAGTTTTCGCGATATTTTCAACAAGATTATTTATAGAGCAGTCAACAGGCTTACTGCAGTCAACTATAGTGCACAGGCCCTCGCCGCTTGACTTAGGTACAGCGAAAACATTGTGTGTGCAGGTCGGAGGGGAATCTGCATGAGTTATATAACCACAGTCCAATTCGGGACAAACCTTTTTTATCTATAAAGGTTTTTTCAATACAGTCTCTAATTGGGCTGAGAGGTTCAGAATAACTAACAGGGCAGGTGGGGTTTATTACTTTGAACCCGAAAAGGGCACCGCATAGTACAAATTCCCAATCAAGAACTAATGCACCTCTAAAGAAACTTTCACAAATGATATGACATGGTTTAAATTGCGGCCTGTTGGTCCTATATAATGAAAACATGTACAAACCGCCTTCAAGCAGGCTAAGGAGACTATCAATCGATGGATTGACTTCATTGTAGGCAACAATGTGCTGGTTATTAATGGGCATTGTGGCAGGCTGCCCGCAACGGGGCCCAATGTCGCTGATGATAGCACAAGGACCGTTATCACACACAAAGGCCAAAACTGGGTTACCCGTTTTATCAGTTACATCACCAACGGTGGCCGAATTGGGGTGACCAACATTATCATTGACATTGCATACTGGGGCCAAACATGGCTGGACAACATTATCATTGACGAGGGGCTTGTGAGAGAGAACACAAACAACACCCCTTCACAAGCAACACATTTAGCACACAAACTGCCCGAAGTTACATGGTCCGGAGAAATTGGGGGCTGGGAGTCGGTAGTGGAAACTAGAGTCGAGTGGGAAGCACAATATGCCAAAATGCTAGAACCTGAATAAACCTCAGTATATCGGTCCCGCGTGCACAATATCGAGATGCGCCTCGCCGGACCACAGACAACCCCCTATTCTTTGCTGCAGTTGCTTCTGATGAGGCCGTTACTCCTGTAACGGCTGCACTAATGACCGTACTTACAGGTGCGGTCTTCTCGGCTGCATACCTCCTCCTTATTATATGAAAAACATGATTTTTTCCCCATCAATTGTGAAAAGCTGCCTCGATCGACGGTGGCTCCCCATAACCTGGTTATTAGTGGATGAGCGACCCTGCTTCCGCATATACTCAAAGGCATAATATTTTAGGGCCACCTCTGGGTTTCCCGAGGAGAAGACCTCAAACCCCTCGGAGATGGTTAGCTTCCTGATGGCGCGATCATAGTTTACATACCTTTTCTCTCTGAAAGTGCCCGATTTAGCCTTCCCCGCAATATAGCCCAAGAGTTGCAAGATACCTAACAGTCTATTCCTATCGGTCTCCTTGGAGGCTACCACCCAATTGACAGTTGCTTCGATCAATTTGAATGGCGAGAGCTTCTTTACATCTCTCCCGTCCTCCATATGTCTCCGGAGCGACCACTTACTTCATGCTTTGCGTTCATGGTTCACTGAACGATCGTCCTAAGAGGTTGAGCTCGATTCCCGGTGATGGTAGCGGTGCCTCCTCCTTTTGTGCGACGGCGACCGTCGTCTCATCGAGCTCTGTCCCCGCGACTGTCCACATGAATAAACGAGCGGGAGGTGTTTGTATATTAATTATTTGATATTGTGTGTTCCAAGTTGTTATCCAATTGGCTAAAGCCTTCACTTTGCTGCATTATTTACGACACTGATGCCACAAGCGGCAGTGATTGATACTTTGGAACCTTGATATTGCATTCGATACCCTCATTGTTGATTGCTTGGTTGGTTGTTGGAGTTTCACCTCTTGACAACATCTAAGGTCATATCAGGACGGGTAACGACTTGTGACAGTGCGCACTCATGGCGACTTTCTAGTATTGCCCCACTGGGAGACCATGACCTGATAGCCCACTCAGTTACATTATCCTGACACTGAGCTAATGAGTCCTTACCCTATCCTAGTAATGCTGAGCGCCTGGCTGGGAAGTGACAAGTATCAATATTAAAGTCAATGGTTTGACCTACAGTGTGTAGCTAGTATAGGATCCTAGTCACGGCGAGGTATCATGGGGGTGATGAAAATGGGAGATATTGTCGCTAGAGCAGGTTTCGAATATACCCGTCATGCCATTCCCGGGCTAGCATGCTGACCATTAAGCCACCTAGGCTCCCTGATGCAATCACGCTATCCACGACTAACTGTCTATGTGTCTCCTTGCATCAGAGGTCAATGCAGACTACTACTACTGATATCGTTTCTCATATGCGGATACCATAGGGTTTGGTAATTCATGAGTACATGAAATAAAACTCACAAATAGCAGGATGAAATGAACAACAAAATGAAAGCAATTGCGGCTTAGATGAAAGTAGACAGTTATCTATAATGGACACCATGTCACCAACCCAGGCGAATAGATAAGTATTCACAGTGCACACCATGAAATTCACCAAATATATATTTATTAATCGTGAATACCACTAACCCAGCGAATAGATAGTTACTAACAGTGCACGCCAACAAATTCTGCAAATATATATTTATTAATCTTGAATACCACTAATCCCAACGAATAGATAGTTAGTAACAGTGCACACCAACAAATTCACCAAATATATATTTATTAGTCGTGAATACCACTAACCCAGCGAATAGATAGTTACTAACAGTGCACGCCAACAAATTCTGCAAATATATATTTATTAATCGTGAATACCACTAACCCAGCGAATAGATAGTTACTAACAGTGCACACCAACAAATTCTACAAATATATATTTATTACTAGTACTATACTAGTGAATACCACATGAAAGAATATATGTTCCTTCTTAAATTCAGAATTTATGTGGTGATTGCATTTACCCATCCTTTCGCCACATTTTCTAATGGGTTATTTGTCACCCCTAATGCAAGTATGGGGTGAATCTATTATCTAGGCGAGTATTGAAAGAAAGAGGGAGTTGGTGGGAGGGGGAGGCTCTAGGGGGCAGGAATGGAGGGAGGAAGGGAGGGAGGGGGGATATTGTCGGTGTGCTTACGCACTATAAACCCCCGCTAGGTGTCTCTATTGGATAAAAGCGTGTGGATTGCGCGCGTCGGCCCTCCGGACACTTCCGGTACACAAGCCCCCCCCCCGCCCCCTCAATAGGGACTCGCTTCCGCAAAGAGCACAATCACATCAATACCGGCCGAGTTGAAGCTGGCTCCATCACGACATTTCTCACTTGGCACCCCCTGCAGCGACTTGACTAATGCTGCAGCCCGCCAGCCACCAGCAGTCAGCAGTCAGCTTGTAATCTATGGGCTAATCCCTTTTAAAAGGGGGTCGCAAGATCTTTATAAATGGAAGCGAGCTATAATGAAATGCAGGTTAAATATATATAAAATACCATAAAGTACCAGTGGGTGTAGTATCGGAAATGGTGTGGCGTAGCTGAGTCCTATGGTTGCCTGTCTATAATAGTGAATTGGCTACAGTGGGTATAGCACAGAATAGAGGATGGACACAAAAATACCTCGTGTCACATGAAATGCCCAGTCAGATGTCAGCAGTCAATTGTCAGCAGTCAGACGTCAGCAGTCAGCTGTCAGATTCAGCAGTCAGCTATCAGATGTCAGCAGTCAACTGTCAGCAATCAGCTGTCACTGGTCACCTGTCAGCTGTCGCTAGTCAGCAGTCAGTTGTCAGCAGTCAATTGTCAACAGTCAGTTTTCAGCAGTTGGCTGTCAGCAGTCAGCACTCAACAGGCAGCACTCAGCAGGCAGCTGTCAGAATCCAGCAGTCAGAAGTCAGAAGTCAGCCGTCAGCTGTCAGGCCTGGCAAAAACGAGAACATTCGAGAGCAAATAGAGTTGTAGATATTGTGGCTCAGATATCAAAGCGAGGATGTGGGGTGTCGGGGTGTCGAGGTGTCGAGGTGTCGGGGTGTCGGGGTGTCGAGGTTGGGGTAGAAAGAGAGAGGGTGGAGAGAGAGGGAGAGAGGGAGGGGTGGGCGGTGTTAGGAAGAAGAGAGAGGAGGGGGGAGAGAGAGGAGAAGTGCAGAGGAGGGGGGGAGAGGTGTGGAGGGGAGGGTGAGCGGAGAGGGGAGGGTTATGTTGTACCAGTAGTGATACAACCCTTGCTACATGTATATGGAGCTTACACTTTACAGAGATGTGGACGTGTGTGGGGCGGTTAGGATGGGCAGCGGGGGCAGGGGGTGATAGGGGAGGGCGGTAGGTTCAGGCGGAGTAGGCGCAGTGGGGGCGTGTGGGGCCGGAGTGGGACAAATGGGAGCGGAGTTTGGCGGACGGGGGGGCGGAGTGGGCGGAGTGCGGGCGGAGTGGGGGGGGGGGGGGCGGAAGATGAAAGGGGGAGAGGGATTGGGGCGGCGGAAGGGTGTGTGATGGAGTTGGGGCGGATTGAGAAGGGGTTGTGGGAGGGTGGGGATAGAGTGAGGCGGGGTGAGGCGGAGTGAGGCGGGGTGAGGCGAGCATGGACGGGTTGTGACAAGTGGGAGGGTGGGGCGGGGGGGGGGGGACCGGCGTAGGGCGTAGGGCGAAGTGCGGACGGAGTAGAGGCAGAGTGGATGGGGAGTGGGGTGGGGTAGTGGCGGGGAGAGGGAATGGAATGGGTTGGGCAGGTGGGAGGGGGGGGGGGGGTGGTCGAGTGGAAGGATGATATCGGGATTGTGCATTGAGAACAACGGGAGGGAGTGGATCAGTGTGCTTTCTTTTTTAACTTTTTTATATTAAAGCATAATGTTCCCACCTCGCACGCCTCCACCTCGTCCTAACTTGCTAGAACGAGAGGCGGAGGAGGGTTTTGTGGGAGCAGTGTGTGTGCGTGTGTGTCGTGTGGGTGTGCGTGTGTGTGTGTGTGCGTGTGTGTGCGTTTGTGTGTGCGTGTGTGTGCGGGTGTATGTGTGTGTGATTGTGCATGTCAGGGTGGGTGCGTGTGTGTGCATGTGTGCACATGTGCGCGCATTTGTGCATGTGTGTGCATGTGTGTGCGTGCATGTGTGTGTATGCATGTGTGTGTGTGCATGTGTGCGCGTGGGTGTGCATGTGTGTGCAGGTGTGTGCAGGTGTGTGGGCATGTGTGCGCATGTGTATGTGTACATGTGCATGTGTATGTGTGCATGTGTGTGTGCATGTGTACGCATGTGTGTGTGCATGTGTGCATGTGTGTTAGTGTGTGTGGGCGTGTGTGTGCGTGTGTGTGTGCATGTGCACGTGTGTGTGGGCATATGTGTGCGTGCGCATGTGTGTGCGCATGTGTGTGTGTGCATGTGTGTGTGCATGTGTGTGCGTGTGGGTGAGTGTGTGAATGTAAGTGTGAGTGCATGTGTGTGCATGTCTGTGTGTGTGTGTGGGTGTGTGGGTGTGCGTGCGTGTGTGCATGTGTGTGCGTGCATGTGTGTGCATGCATGTGTGCATGCGTGCATGTGTGTGCGTGTAGGTGTGCGTGTGTGTGCGTGTGTGGTTGTGTGTGCATGTGTGTGCGTGTGTGTGTGCATGTGTGTGTGCGTGTGTGTGCTTGTGTGTGTGTGTGCGTGTGTATTATTCCCTTTTTAATTCATGTATTTATTTACCCCTGCGGGTTGAAGAGCCCACTAGTGGACGCGGTGGCCTAATGTAGCAGTCACACTACGACGACAAGCAGCGGCGACAGCCCTGCGACAGCGACTTCCGGTCTGTCGTCGATTGTCGCCGATTGTCGCGCAGCTGTCGCGCAGCTGTCGCCGCGGCACCTCCGCGACACCTCCAGTTTCTCCACTCTTTCTCGACTGTCGCCGGATTGTCGTGAGGATTTTGGACATGTTGAAAAACTTCTACGACAGCCGACGACAGCCGAGGTTGCGGCACTGTCGTGGCACTGTCGTGGCACTGTCGCGGCACTGTCGTGGCACTGTCGCACTGTCGTGGCACTGTCGCGGCACTGTCGTCTTGTCGTTAAGCTGTAGTTGCTTCTCTCTCCATGTATGTGTCTCTGTGTGTCTCTGTGTCTGTGTCTATGTGTGTGTCTGTGTCTATGTGTGTATATGTGTGTCTATGTGTGTCTATGTGTGTCTATGTGTGTCTATGTGTGTCTATGTGCGTCTGTGTGTGTGTCTATGTCTATGTGTGTGTCTGTGTGTATGTGTCTGTGTATGTGTGTGTCTGCGTGTGTGTCTGTGTGTGTGTCTGTGTCTCTGTGTCTATGTGTGTGTCTGTGTATATGTCTGTGTCTGTGTGTGTATATGTGTGTCTATGTGTGTGTCTGTGTGTGTGTCTGTGTCTCTGTGTGTGTGTCTGTGTCTGTGTGTGTATGTGTCTATGTATATGTCTGTGTGTGTGTATATGTGTGTCTATGTGTGTGTCTGTGTGTGTGTCTGTGTCTGTGTGTATGTGTCTGTGTTTGTGTGTGTGTCTGTGTATATGTGTCTATGTGTGTGTCTGTGTCTATGTGTGTGTATGTGTGTATATGTGTGTCTATATGTGTGTGTGTCTGTGTCTCTGTGTGTGTGTCTGTGTGTGTGTGTGTCTGTGTCTCTGTGTGTGCCTCACTCTCACTCTCAGTCTGACTCTGACTCTGACTCTCACTCTCAGTCTGACTCTCACTCTCACTCTCAGTCTGACTCTCACTCTCAGTCTGACTCTGACTCTCACTCTCAGTCTGACTGTCACTCTCAGTCTGACTCTCACTCTGACTCTCATCTGACTCTCACTCTGACCCTGACTCTGACTCTCAGTCTGACTCTCACTCTCACTCTCACTCTCACTCTCAGAGACACAGAGACACACAGAAACACAGAGACACACACAGAGACACACAAAGAGACACACACAGACACACGGAAACAGAGTGAGAGTCAGACTGAGAGTGAGAGTGAGAGTCAGACTGAGAGTGAGAGTCAGAGTGAGAGTCAGACTGAGAGTGAGAGTGAGGCACACACAGAGACACAGACACACACAGACACAGACACATACAAACACACATACACACACAGACACACACAGAGACACAGACACACACACAGACACATAGACACACATAGACACACATAGACACTCTCAGTCTCAGTCTGACTCTCACTCTCACTCTCAGTCTGACTCTCACTCTCACTCACAGAGACATACACAGAGACACACACACAGAAACACAGAGACACACACACAGATACACACACAGACGCACACACAGAGACACAGACACACACAGAGACACAGATACACACAGAGACACATACACACACAGAGACACACACATAGACACACATAGACACAGACACACAGAGACACACACATAGACACACATAGACACACATAGACACACATAGACACACATAGACACATACACACACATAGAGACACACACAGAGACACAGTCACACACACAGACACAGACACTGTCGTCCCGCTGTCGTCCCGTTTGTCGTCCGTTTGTCGTCCGGATGTCATACGATTGTCGTCCAACTTAGCCCGAATTTGCATCTGTCGTCGTGATTTCACAAAATCCCAGTCGCCGGGCTGTCGTCATCCCCTTGTCGTCGTAGTGTGACTGCTACATAATCGGTAGAGCGCGGGCCTCACTTGCGGAAGGTCTGGAGTTTGGTTCCCGGTCCAGTCAAACCAATGACTTACCAAATTGATAAATTGATACTTGTCGCTTCCTAGCCTGGCGCTTGGCATTTATAGGATAGGGAAAGGACCCGGTTAGCTCGGTGTCAGGACAATGTCACTGAGTGGGATATCAGGCCTGCTGGCCCAGTGGGGCAGCATTATAAACTTGCCATGAGTGTACACTGTCACAAGTAGGTACCCGTCCTGAAGTGACCTTAGATGTTGCCAGGATATAACACTCCAACAACCAACCAAAGAGCACATTAGGGGACACTACGCGACAATCGACGCGGGGTAAAAAGCCAGCCCGCGCTACCAGGGCAGACGCTGGCGCCGCCTAGCGGAGACAATCGATGATTACGCCATTAACAACAACGGGGCGGTTTGAGTCAAGGCATACATACTCTAAATGGAGAATGGGTGTGGGGGTGGGAGTGGAGGGGGGACTTTCGGGTTGAATTGAATGTACACTATACGCTTAGATGTCGGCACTTAGAATGAGGTCACCTATAGAAGGAACTATTGTTGGAAAGTTAGCGACCAGAACCAATTTAGAATGAGGTCAACCATGGAAAGAGCTATTGTTGGAAAGTATAGCAACCAGCACCAATTTAGAATGAGGTCACACATAGAAGAAGCTATTGTTGAAAGCCTATCGACTAGCACCAAGTTAGGATGAGGTCAACCATAGAGTTGAATGAGGTCACCCATAAAAAGGAGTTATTGTTGATAAGGTAACGACTAGCTCCAAATTAGAATGAGGTCGCCCATATATTAGAATGAGGTCACACATAGATTAGAATGAGGTCACCCATAAAAGGAGCTATTCTGTAAAAGCTCAAACCTAGCACTAATTAGAATGGGGTCGCCCATAGATTAGAATGAGGTCACCCCTAGATTAGAATGAGGTCACCCATAGAAGGAGCTATTGTTCAAAAGCTAACAGCCAGTGCCACCTTAGAATGAGGTCACCCATAGAGGGAGCTATTATTAAATAGCTAACAACCAGCACCAAGTTAGGATGACGTCACCCACATAATGAGCTATTATTATTAAAATAGCTAACAACCAGCACCAGCTAACAAACAGAAACAAATTTGGGTTTTATTTCACGGCTAGCATGCATACCGTATATGTCCCAATAGACGCACAATACGCGAGTGCAGACAAATGGATGCGCGTCTATTCAAAGTTACAGAATTTCGTAGATTTGTTTTTGTTGTGTCTCTGAAATAAAGTGGGAGTGTCTTATTTTATGTACATTCAGTCTGAATATGATCGTAAATTTTTATTTGTTTTTCTCATGCCTCTGAAATAAAGTGGGATTGTCTTAATTTATGTGCATTCAGTCTGAATATGATTGTACATTTGTGCGTGCTTTCAATTTTGAAATGGGGAGTGTGTTTCTATTGGGTAGCGTGCTTCTATTGGGTAGCGTGCTTCTATTGGGACATATACGGTATACTGTTGGTGTTTTGTTATTTAATGGATTATTTACCAATTTAGTTAAAATACTACAAGCATAATTAATTCATGGAATATATGGAACAACTTTTTTTTTCTACGCAGGATTTATTTGACAAGAAGATCAATGTTTGTTGGCGTTTTAGTAATATGACTAAAACAGTATGAAGTTATATTATAATATTAGTCATATTCATTTTGATTATTTCTTATTAAAATTATTATTTATTCAAATGATAAATCATATTCCCTATCTGATATGATTAGATTAGAGTGTTTGAATTCTATTCTCAGGCCAAGTCGGAGATTCGACCATCAGGGCCAACTATGTGTGGTGAGGATGCTCTGTTCAGTTTTGTCATGTGCAGCAATGAATTTGAATCAGCTGAGCTACTATTTGACAGCAATTTTAATTAATAGTTCGTCGATGAGCATTTCATTAACCGAAGGTATTTTAAAAGGTTATTTTTTAATAGTACCTAAACCGTGAAACATAAATTAGTTCCTTCAGATATTAGAGTTGCATAGTCAGATGGTTTGTGTGTCTCTGTCGTTTTCTGAGATACATATATTAGCTTGATCGATATAATCTACGTTACTTTTAGTTTGAAGTAACTTTTATTATAAATGGCTAACTTTTGAGATATTTCAAGTACAAACATGCCAAATTAATTTTGGTAAGCATGCCAAATGTCGGACACCACAGGCTTCCGCAGTAGCAGTTCATATTAAAGTGCCTCAGTATTTCCTTCTATGTGGTGACAACTGTTTAATAAATGCACTAGTAATAGTAGTATCTAAATTACATATGTAGAAGTAAAGCTTGATAATTGTTTTACTTTTGAAAAGTTGATGTTTTTATCGGACTATGCAATTTTAAGAAAGTTCCAGAATATCCTTTGAGCGTCTGTTCTTAGCCGGGAGGTGGGGAGCGGGACGTAGTTCAGGCGGTAGAGTGTCCACCTGCGAAGGTGTGGGTCATCTGATCGATCCTGTTCAGTGGACCCATTTGCAGTTTGGGCTATTTTCCGTTCCGACCAGTGGTCCACAACTGGTTCATCAAAGGCTGTGGTATGTGCTGTCCTATCTGTGGGAAAGTGCATATAAAAGACCCCTTGCTGCTTATTGGAAAGAGTAGCCTTTTTGTCAGCAGCGGGTTACCTCCAAAGAAATGTCAGAATGACCACATACTTGATGTCCAATAGCCAATGATAAAAAAACTCCAATGTGCTATAGAGGTGTCGTTAAATAAAACAACCTTTCCTTTTTTTTCCACCTGTTAGCCGTGAGGCGTGTTCGAGAAGCGCCTGAATTTCTCAGGAGCCTCCGCATACAGTCAACCCTCTGTAATACAGATCACATTGTCAAATGCGCACACTTCTTATTCTACTTCTTAATCTACTTCTTAATCTACTTATTAATCTACTTCTCAATCTATTTTTCATTCTAATTTCTACTTCTTATTCTACTTCTTATTCTACTTTTTATTCTACTTCTTATTCTACTTTTTATTCTAGTTCTTATTCTAGTTCTTAATCTACTTTGTAATCTACTTCTTGTTCTACTTCTTATTCTACTTCTTATTCTACTTCTTATTCTACTTCTTATTCTACTTCTTATTCTACTTCTTATTCTACTTCTTATTCTATTTCTTATTATATTTCTTATTCTACTTCTTATTCTACTTCTTATTATATTTCTTATTCTATTTCTTATTCTAGTTCTTAATCTACTTCTTAATCTAATTCTTATTCTACTTCTTAATCTAGTTCTTATTCTACTTCTTATTCTACTTCTTATTCTACTTCTTAATCTACTTCTTATTCTACTTCTTATTCTACTTCTTATTCTACTTCTTATTCTACTTCTTAATCTACTTCTTATTCTACTTCTTAATCTACTTCTTATTCTACTTCTTATTCTACTTCTTATTCTACTTCTTATTCTACTTCTTATTCTACTTCTTATTCTACTTCTTAATCTACTTCTTAATCTTATTCTACTTCTTATTCTACTTCTTATTCTAATTCTTAATCTACTTCTCAATCTACTTCTTAATCTACTTCTTATTCTACTTCTTATGCTACTTCTTATTCTACTTCTTAATCTCCTTCTTAATCTACTTCCTAGTCTACTTCTTATTCTACTTCTTAATCTACTTCTTATTCTACTTCTTATTCTACTTCTTATTCTAATTCTTATTCTAATTCTTATTATACTTCTTATTCTACTTCTTATTCTACTTCTTATTCTACTTCTTATTCTACTTCTTATTCTATTTCTTATTCTATTTCTTATTATACTTCTTATTCTAATTCTTATTCTACTTCTATTATATTTCTTATTCTATTTCTTATTCTAGTTCTTAATCTACTTCTTAATTTAATTCTTATTCTACTTCTTAATCTAGTTCTTATTCTACTTCTTATTCTACTTCTTATTCTACTTCTTAATCTACTTCTTATTCTACTTCTTATTCTACTTCTTATTCTACTTCTTATTCTACTTCTTAATCTACTTCTTAATCTACTTCTTAATCTACTTCTTATTCTACTTCTTATTCTACTTATTATTCTACTTCTTATTCTACTTCTTATTCTACTTCTTATTCTACTTCTTAATCTACTTCTTAATCTTCTTCTACTTCTTATTCTACTTCTTATTCTAATTCTTAATCTACTTCTCAATCTACTTCTTAATCTACTTCTTATTCTACTTCTTATGCTACTTCTTATTCTACTTCTTAATCTCCTTCTTAATCTACTTCTTATTCTACTTCCTAGTCTACTTCTTATTCTACTTCTTAATCTACTTCTTATTCTACTTCTTATTCTACTTCTTATTCTAATTCTTATTCTAATTCTTATTATACTTCTTATTCTACTTCTTATTCTACTTCTTATTCTACTTCTTATTCTATTTCTTATTCTATTTCTTATTATACTTCTTATTCTAATTCTTATTCTACTTCTTCTTAATAAATTGTATTCTACTTCTTATTCTACTTCTTATTCTACTTCTTCTTATTCTACTTCTTATTCTACTTCTTATTCTACTTCTTATTCTTTCTCCCAGTCTACATTCATGGCAGAGCAAGGACTACGGCGATCTCTCTGATTGGTCGCTCATTGCCGAATTGAAGTAAAACATCTGAGATGGATTCATTCATCCATTCATTCTCTCCGGCAAGCATTGATGATCGTACCGCATAGGGGTTAATCAAAAAAGACCCCTCCGCTCCCCCCCCCCCCCAAACAAACCCCCCCCCCCCAAAAAAAAATTCAGGCACTTGTGGGTGGTGGGTGGTTGGTGGGTGAATGGTAGGTGGGGGTGGATGGTGGGGTGGGGGTTGGGTGTGTGAGGGGGGGGACAGAAGTTGGAGAGGTGGTTTCCTCCAGAGCGAGGGGTTAGCATCATCAAAAAGGGCCACCGATCTCCGAGTGCAGCTGGGCCTGCCCGGGTCAGCACCCGGCGGAGAGATCTGCGACTCTTTCAGCTAAGTCGGCGGGCGGGCGGTGGAGGGCGAGGAAGGCGGGTGGCGGGCGCGGGGGGTGGGGGGGGGGCGGTTGGTGGCGGTGGTTGGTGGGCGGGCGGGGCGGGGCGGGCGGCGGGCGGCGGGCGGGGGCGGCGGCGCGGGCGCGGGCGCGGGCGGCGGGCGGGCGCGGGCGGCGGGCGGCGGGCGGCGGGCGCGGGGCGCGGGCGGCGGGCGGGCGGGGCGGCGGGCGGCGGGCGGCGGGCGGCGGACACCGGGCGGTAAGCGGTGAGCGGCGCAGGCGCAGGCGGGCAGCAGGCGGCCGGGGGCGGGGGGCGGGGGCGGGGGGCGGAGGGCGGAGGGCGGTGGCCTGCGGATAGCGGGTGGCGGGTGGCGAGCGGCGGCGGCGGGCGGCGGGCGGCGGGCGGCGGCAGCGGCGGCGGAAGCGAATATGGTGGAATCTGTTAAAGGGACGAAAGTGCGGGACTAATCCAGTTGGCCTCAAAGACCGGGCAGGTCGAGCCCTTCCGGTCCCGGGCGGACCGACCTGAAAGCCGGCCAATTTCTTCCATAGATCACAACCGAGCGTCCGGCGGCCGACAGGTCCCGCCACCAGGGTGTAGGTCACATGACCTCGTTATTCAAGTAAGCCTCGCGACGTCGCCGGCGAGTCGGCACTTCAAACGGCCGGGCTTGATGAATGTCGAGCGATGGCATTGTTTTCATCAGGTCCCGGGGGGCTGTGCGCTGATCACTTCCTCTGGCCGGCCGCCAGGGCGCGTTATATAATTCACCACATTATTTCTATTAAGCCAAACAAGGCAAAGACTCCAAAGGCAAGGGGAGGAAGGAAAGAGGGAGGGAGGGGGGAGAGGGCGGGCGAGGTGTGGGGGATGGGGGGGCTGGGACCTCTCCATTGTGCAGCTACCACCCCCACCCCCCACCCCCACCACCCATCTCACCTCCTCAACCAGGGGAGCAGCAATCACCGCTGACTTACCTTTGGCCCCGAGGTCCACCCCGGGGTTCAGGCAATTTGCCGGCGCCAGCGGCGGGCAGGACCGCCGGGTGGCCCCGGGGGCAGTCCGCCGGGTGGCCTCAGGGGCGGGCCCCGGCGGGCCCCGCGGCCGGAGTCAGATGAAAGAGAACTATGCGATAGGCGGAGCAATAATGATGATGATGGTGCCTGCTTGCTGCATGATGGCCATAGTTAGATATCAGGGCATGGATGCACAGGACCCGCCACCTCCCTACCTCCTAGTCCTACCCCCGTCCCGACCACCCATGTCATAGTCAGATATCTGGTGACCAAAGAGAGGCAGCGTTTTAAAGCTGCATACTCATACTGGCGCTGTTGTACTTTCCTTTAAAGTTGCATAATCCGATGGGTTTGATTTTCCTGTAATTTTTCTGAGATAAATATATTAAATTGATTGTTATAATCTACCTTACTTTAGTTTGAAGTAACTTTTATTTTAAATCGCTAACTTTTGAGATATATGAAGCGGAAACATGTCAAATTAGTTTTGATAAGCACGCCAAAACTCTGGCACCATAGGCTTCAGCAGTAATAGCTTCTATTAAAGTGACTCTGTATATCCCCTCCTGTGTGACAACAAATGCTTAATAAGTGTATCAGCGTCTAAGATAGATAAGTAGAATCAAATTTAGATAATTGTCTTGGTTTTGAAAATTTAATATTCTATCGGACTATGCAGCTTTAAAAAAAAAAATAAAGAAAATGAATTCAGATAAATACATTACGTTCACCCTTTTAGTCTACGTTGCTTCAGTTAAGATGCAACTTTTATTTTGAAAGGTTAACTTGGTAATGTAATGATGGTTGTTGGAGTTTTACATCCTGGCAACATCTCAGGTCATATGAGGACTGATACCGACTTGTGCACTCATGGTGAGTTTATAGTGCTGCACCACTGGGAAATCAGGCTGCTGGCACCATGATACGATATCGCACTCAATCACACTATCCTGTCACTGAGCTAACCAGTCCGTGCCCTGTCCTATTGATGCCAAGCACCAGGCTAGGAAGTGACAAATATCAATTCTTTAAGACGTTGGCTTGACTCGACCGGGAACCGAACTTCTGATCTTCCACACACGAAGCCCGCACTCTACCGATTCAGCCACCACGCCCGGTTGTAATGATCTAATCAATGCACATGTATGTATGTATTATGGATGTATGTATTATGTATGTATGCAACATATAATTACTATCTTGTATGTGAATTGTCAAGCTATGGCATATGAGCTACCTGCTGATGACAATATCAGACTACATATACATACATTTTTAGCGATGAGTGCTCACTGCCACAAGTCGGTACCCATCCTGATATGCCCATGGATGTTGCTAGGACGTAAATCCCCAACAACCAACCAATCACCCGCCCTTATTTTAAAGCTGCATAGTCCGATGACAACATCAAATTTCCAAAACCAAAATAATTATCTAAATTGGCTTCTACATATCTACCTTCGATACCGGTGCACTTATTAAACATTTGTTGGCACACATATACGAATAGTGAGGCAATTGGATAGAACCTGTTAGTGTCAGAGTTTTGGCAAGCTTGCCAAAATTAATTTAGCATGGTTGCACTTCAAGTATCTCAAAAGTTACCCACTTAAAATAAAAGATACTTCAAGCTAAAGTAAGGTACATTATAACGATCAACCTAATGTATTTATCTCAGAAAATGTCAAAACACTCAAAAACCATCGGACTATGCAACTTTAACCCATAAGTGTGCACTGCCACAAGTCGGTACCTGTCCTGATATGACCATGGATGTTGCTAGGACGTAAATCCCCAACAACCAACCAATCACCCGCCTTTATTTTAAGCCATGAGTGCGCACTGCCAGTCACCACAAGTCAGTACTCGTCCTGATATGACCATGGATGTTACTAGGACGTAAATCCCCAACAACCAACCACCCTTATTTTAAGCCATGATTGTGCACTGCGACATGTGGTTACCCGTCCTGACATGACCATAGATGTTGCTCGGACGCAAAACCCCATCAATGAACCAACCAATCACCCGACGGCGCATGTCGTTCACCAAACACTGCGAGCTTTATTGGGGCCTTTTAAAAGTGTTAAATGTGCATGTAATCAATAATGTCCACGCCGCCATTTTAACATCAAAGGTTTACTATTTGCGATTAACTACTTTGGAAGCCCATTGCCACATATTTGTTTCTGACACCGGAGAGACTGAGGAGACAAGTAAGCCGATTGATTTGGTCCCGGTGTCACTATGCACATGGCATAGCAATGCCAGAGCTAGATAAAAGATTCACCCAGTACTTGTAGTACACGGGTGAACGACAATGTAGTCTAAATACGGGCGAAAATAGCTTTAGTACGGAACAGGGAGTAGAATGCCTGCCTCCAGTATCAAATGGATACTTATATCGGCACAGAGTTGGTGAAATGGGAGAGAATGCAAAAAGACAAGATGGCGGCCGTAGAAAGCCGTCGATTTCACTTTTAAATCTTATTAAGCTAGATATTATATTATATTTTTCAACTCAAAGGGGGCTAATAATAAGACATATGTAAAGAATAATTGTTGCTTCTTACATTGTGAAATTAGGCTCTCATTTCATTGACCCGCATTTTCGACCATTTTTATATAGGGGTTGGAATTCACCCGTGTACTGAGTACTGGGTGAATCCTTTATCTATGCCAGAGCATGAGAGCACATTATGTGTGGGTTAAATCTCTGCAGTTCTCATCCAGTGGAATAGAACAGACCGGATGTCAGAATGAATTGAGCTCCCGTATCCCGTTTTGGTAGATCGTGGGATTCGAACCCGACGACTTATAAGTTGATGCCTGTCGCTTCTTAGCCTGGGGCTTGGAATTATTACCTGGTTAGCTCAGTATCGGGATACTGTGACCCAGTGTGAAATTGGGTCATGATGCCGGCGGCCTGGTCTTCCAGTCGGGCAGCACTATAAAGTCGCCATGAGAGTGCACTGTCACAAATTAGTACCCACGGGTTCGAACCCTGATCAAGTCAAATCAATGACTTAAAAATTAATACGTGACGCTTCCTAGTAAGGTGCTCGGCATTATTAGGACAGGGCAATGACGTGTTGACTCAGTGTCAGGATAATGTGACTGAATGGGATATCAGGTCATGGTGCTGGCAGCCTGGTTTCCCAGTGGGGCAGCACTATAAAGTCGCCATAAGTGCGCACTGTCACAAGTCGGTACTCATCCTGATATGGCCTTAGATGTTGCCAGGACGTAAAACTCCAACAATCAACCAACCAATCCAGTGGAATATGAAAAATTAATTTTAATATAACAACTTATTGTTTAAGCATTGAGCATTGAGCTATTATTATAGAACAGGCAATGGAATCCAGTGGTCCTGACCAGATACACCAGATACACCAGATACACCACAAATACTTAATTAGCTGAATGCAATAACAATAATTTATTATCTTATAAATCGTGGTTGTAATTAAATAGTATAAATGACTGAAGTTAAGCATGGTCCAAAGAGCAGTGCTGCAACGTTGAAGAAAAATTGTATTCAGATGAATAAAATATGCTTCCCAGCAAAATAAACCAACAAAGCACCCAATAAGGCACTTTGTGGCAGATCTACAAATTCACTAGTTCGAATTCCAGCCGAGTCAAACCAATGACTTATCAAAATTTATACTTGTCTCTACCTAGCCTGGCACTTGGCATTAATAGGATAGAACAAGGACTGGCGAGCTCAGTATCAGGATAATGTGACTGTGTGGGATATCAGCTCATGGTGGTGGCAGCATGGTCTCCTAGTGGGGAAGCACTATAAAGTTACCATGAGTGTGCACTGTCAGAAGTCAGTATTTATCCAGATATGACCTCATATGTTGCTAGAAGATAAAGCAAAGACAAATAAACATATTCACTAATTCTAGAGTGACGTCATTTCATGACAATGGGCGTTCAGTCAAAGACATTCACTAATTATCTGGTAACGTCACCTTCCCTTTACATATTGGTGAACTCTTATTAGCTACGACTGGACAAGGTGGCCCAGTGGATAGAGCACCCTCTTCCCCTTCGGATGATTGTGGGATCCCTGGTTGAGTCAAAACCACCAACCTATTAAATATATATATATATATATATATACATATATATATATATATATATATATATACAGTAAAACCTCTCTCCCGACCATAGGAGCGACTTTAAATGGTCCATTTACGGAGGTGGTCGGTTTAGGGATTTTTGTGTTTATCATTACAATGGCATTGTACGGGCGATCGTTTAGGACCCAAATAAAGCGATCAATACAGAGGAGTGGTTGATTTGTGGAAGTGGTCGGTGAGAGAGGTTTTACTGAATGTGCATGTGCTCTATAATCTATTGTCATGCGGGTTGATAACAATGGGAAATATCGCGCCTTGAGCGGGACTCGAACCCACATCTCTTTGCATTATGGGCCAGTGTGCTAACCATTTCACCACCTAAGCTCCCTAAGGTAGGCCTAATATTACTGATGTGTGACAGTGCGTACTCATCGCAACTTTTGTGATAGTGTTGCCGCATTGGGAGACCAGGCCGCTGGCACGATGACCCGATATCCCATACAGTCATAGTATCCTGAAGTTGTGCTAACCAATCCTTGTCTATCCTATTAATGCCAAACACTATGCTAGCAACAAGTATCAATTTTCAAAGTCATTGGTTTGACTCAACAGGAATCGAACTCCCTCCGTTCTGCACAGAATGCCTGCACTTTACCTAATCTGCCATTGAATCTGGCTCCTTAAGAAGTAAAATACGCCTGGCAAGGATCAGGAGATATTGTTTTGGGTAAGCTTCAAACACACATTGATGGGAATCGAACTCACGACCTTCTGCACGGGAAGCCTGCGCTCTACCGATTCGGCCACCACGTCTGATCTATTCTTGGTTTATTTACCCATATTATGGAATAGAGTAATCTATATTGTTGTTCAGCATACATACCTCAGATTTATTGATGAGTGATTGTTTGATTGATTGCTGGTGGTTTAACGCAATGCGGCAGTAAAGGCCATATTTACAAAGAAACGTTAGTGATCTTTATTGTGTCAGGTTTTTGGTGTTTTTTTTTGTTGGTAAAGTATTTATTCATCTGAATATGACATTTGTCAGTGCCAGAGCACTGGCCTTCCGGCCATCTTACTATTGTAGTTGACAGTTTAAATAATCTAAGTGTCGGCAGCATAGGCCATATTGACGGCGAGAAATTTAGTTTTTTGTTCAAACCATCGCTTTTACATGTAAAAGCAGACAATCAATTATGTGCCAATAGACACATTAAATTAGAAATCTCACAATCATATATTTGTGGTCAAGGGAAAGAAATTCCCATAGAAAAAGAAAAGTTTATTAATAATTGATAGAATTTATTTTGTAAACTATATGAGGTGGTACAGTTCAGCTACCCTCAAAAAGGCTCAAATGTTTTCTTGTTTTACTTTAGTAAAAAGGTCACACATACTATCTGCAGTGTAGAATTGTTGGTGCAGGGCAAAAAAATCATCGCAACTTAGTCAAATGTGTTTGAGTGTCAGCAGGGACTGACACCCAATACATTCAGGGGGAGGTTCCCCCTTGAGCAGAAAAGCATGTGTAAGCCACGAGTGGCCAATACAGCGGCAGCTAAGGACCACTTGGTCCCGCCGACCTTCCGCATGAGTCTGTGGTGGTTTTCCCACAGATGGTTCAATTTCTTTAAGTTTATTATTGTTTTCATCCCACTCATGTTGCCATTTGGATTTTATGTGGGTGGCTATTAGTGGTTTCAGATCAGAGTGAGGGATCAGACAGAGTTCAAGATCACAGTTCAGGGCCTTCTTCAAGGCCCGATCAGCTCGTCCGTTTCCTTGTATGCCAGCATGGCCAGGCACTCAGCACAGGTGGATGTCATACCCATCCATTGCCAGTTGGTTCATTTTATAAATGATCATTGCTAGAATAGGGTGATTCGTTTTCAGTCCAGCAACAGCCAGGAGGCAAGGGAACGAATCGCTGCATATAACATAGTTAGTGTGGTTGGATACCTCGATACACTCCAACGCGAGAAGGAGTGCTCGGGCCTCCGCAGTGAAAATCGAGCTCTGATCGGGCAAGCATACGCCAAATTTCGACAGACTGCCGCAGCAGCTACCCAGCTTTGGTCTTTCGAACCATCAGTGTATATGGAGAGGTGGTCTGCAAACTGGCCTTGAATCTCTGCATGCTGTTCTTGGTATTCGAGTGGATGTGTCCCAGACTTCCTCAGTTCCGTGAGTTGGAGGATAACCGATGGCTTCCTCAACGACCATGGGGGATGTTCCGGGACTTTGGCATCCTCCAACAGGTCCAAATCCACGCCCAAGGCCTCCAAATGAGGTTTCATTTGGAGCCTCAGTGGCCGGATCTAATTCGGCCTGGCTTCATACCTGGATTTGTCATGTTGCTTGAATAGACAATTGTGTGCAGGATTCAATGCATTAGTTTTTATCTTGACTATATATTGCATGGCCAGTTTGATTCTCCTGTTAAGTGATGGTTCATTGGCTTCGACGTAGAGGCTCTGAGCCGGTGAGGTGCGGAAGGCCCCAAGGGCCAGGCGCAGTCCCTGGTGGTGGATCATGTCTAGCAGCCCAATATATGATTTCCTTGCGGAACCGTATACTATAGCTAGAAGAGGAAGAAGGAGAAGAAAGGGAAGAAGCGGAAGAATGTGAAAAAGAGGAAGAAGAGGAAGAAGAGGGAGAAGAGGGAGAAGAGGGAGAAGAGGGAGAAGATGAAGAAGAGGGAGAAGAGGAAGAAGAGGAAGAAGAGGAAGAAGTGGAGAAGAGGAAGAAAGGGGAGAAGAGGAAGAAGATGAAGAAGAGGAAGAAGAAGAGGAAGAAGAGGAAGAAGAGGAAGAAGAGGAAGAAGGGGAAGAAGAGGACGAAGAGGAAGAAGAGGAAGAAGAGGAAGAAGAGGAAGAAGAGTATCTGTTTTGTTTTGTTTGTTGTTTTATGTCCTGGCAACAGCTAAGGTCATATCAGGACGGGGGATAAGATGAAGAAGGCGGTAAAAGAGGAGAGCAAGAAGGAGGATGAAGAGGAGGAAAAGGAGAAGAAGAATTACATATCTTTTTTAGTTATTCACAGACTTTTCAATTTGCCTTGGATTCAGTTTTTTTCTTCTTATTTTTTCTTATGAGTAGAGAGTAAAGTTACATCCATGTACTGATATTATGTTTTGTGTCAACCATATATCGAGACATTGTGGAATGTTATATTAGTTCAGTAAGAACTCGCCTAAATTGACACGAGAACTGGTCAAATGACAGCAGTAATACTAGTACCGTTAGTAGAAAATGATTCACAATCTCGTCAGGTTCTGACAACGGTCCCTAGCAGATGCGGTGGCCGAATCGGTAGAGCTTATCGCTCTCTAACCAGGTGCTCGGCATTATTAATATTAGGATAGGGCAAGGACTGGTTGTCTCCGTGTCAGGATAATGGGACTGAGTGGGATATCGGGTCATTGTGCTGGTGGCCTGGTCTCTCAGCATGTAATGTATGTATATGTACACAGGTACCGACCGGACCCAAGCGGAGGGAGTCACGTGATGTGGTAAATCTCATTTTAATAAACTGGCACTTGCCAACTAGATCTCAGAGACACAGCTCTGCCGTCACTCTGTCCCAACACTACACAGTAGGGCAGAACTATAAAATCGCCATGAGTGTGCACTGTCAAAAGTCAGTACCCATCCTCGCTTGACCTTAAAGTAGATGTTGCCAGGACGAAAACTTCCAACAGCCAACCAAACCAAGAAAAGATATGTGGTGTAATCACGTGACTGAGATTGGTTCCTTTTCTCTTTCTCTCGAGGATATCATTGTAAATGTGGGTCATTTTCTTCTATATCCCATTGCAGAGTTGGTACCCGGATCTGTGGCTGTGCATGTAGGCTGTAAGGAAATACGATACAGACAAGAAGAAAGAGAAAGTAAAAGTGAAGAGAGTAAGGGAAGGCAAGCCTTCTAGCTTTATTTTCTAGTACATAGGTTCCCTGGTAGGGTGTCACACCACCCCAGTCACCGAAAACAGCATTTCCAGTCCCCATGGCAACTGGTAGTCTGCCCACCACCAGTGGTTGCATGGCCACTACCAACCTTGATATTGTGGCTCCTAACAGCCTGATTGTGTTGGCCCCTACTGGATTGTGTTGACCCCTACTCAGGGAGTAGGCCCTGCACTCACTATGTCATCCACATGGAACTCAGCTAGAACCCAACCAATACATATGGGTCATTCTCAAAAACTGGGCACTAAATTGTGACATGGAAACCAAAAGTGAAAACCTTCCAAATAATAGCAAAAAACCTTTCAAATAATAGCCTAATCCAATCTCATATGAATGTTTGCATGTCGTGCATATATCAGAGTTGAAAAAAAAAAAAATTCACTTTTTGAATTAGATCTTATACAAATTGAGCAATACATTAATATCACTTGTGTAACATGAAAATCAAAGACACATCCAGAACCTCATTTTAACATATACAACATAATTAAAACAAGATTTGATTGATTACTGTTAAGCAGACAAGTGTAAAATATTTGGGAATTTTGGGGTGATTTTTATTTAGTGCTATGCAGCCCACAGGCTGCCGGGTACCAGCTATCTAGGTCACCTGACTGGTACCCGGCTGCATTGGTACTCTGTAGCCAATGGGCTGCTGGCTACCAACTAATATCACCTGACTGATACCCGGATTTAAACCTATAAATAAGGGTGCAAGTCACATACTCTCTCTCTTTCACCACAGCCACCAGCCAGTCCAGACCATGAACATATATATGCCCGTAGCAGCTATTTTGAGATTAAAGAAACAATGTGAATACAATGTTGTCTTCTTGTGGATGTTTCAGACACTGAGCCTACCAGGATAGCAGAAGTAGATAAGGGATATATAAAAAGAAACACAAACATTTACAAGAAAAAAGTTGAAAAATAAGTTGAAAAGAGTTTGGCTACATGCATAGTTTAAATGTGTAAATTTTCACTTTTTCATATAAGTAAACTTTTAATTTCTTTCTTGGGATTGCTTCAATAAATGTACTATTGCTAACATACTTAATACACAGAGGATACAATAATTAGTTGACTTGCAATCAATAAAAGAAAGAACAAATTATCAGCATCTAACCAGATGGGATGGCCAATTGAGTTAGAGCATTTGTCTCCCATGTTGGTAGATCATGGGATCGTGGGTTCGAATCCTGGTCGAGTCAAACCAATGACTTAAAAATTGATACTTGTCACTTCCTAGCCAAGCGCTCGGGTAAGGAGCAGTGAAATGAGGAAGACCAGTCGTCTACGACTGAAATTTACCCTGCTTAAACAACTAATGTAAAAAAAAAAAAAAAAATTTAAAGGTGGAAACCAAATATGTGGTGCCCAGTTTTATAGAATAACCCATATACATATACTTACATATACATACAAGCTCAACTGGGTAGGCATATGAATAACACATCACATAATAGCACTCCTCCCGCCCCCCTGCCGTATATCGGAATATTTTACACCATCACTTCGGCCGTAATCGATTAACACGACCCGAGCGACTCGGGTCACCCGAATCGTCAGAATTTCAAATCAAACACTGCGAGTAGAGTCGACAAATACACGTGCCGTGTGCAAAATGATCCGACCCAAGTAACCCACCTCCTAGCTGGAGTTGGCTACAAGCGATGACATCACATTTGCACTGATAACGTCCTGCAGGATAACAGCTATCGGTACCAGTGATACATGTTTTTTTTAAAGAGTAACTTAGATTAACGAAATGGAAATATAGGTAAACTAGGCCATCATAAAATACTTTAAATCCTATTTTGCTGTAGTTTTATCGGTTATTAAAAAGAAAAAAGAAATTGTCCACCAGAGCGCGGAGAAGCGTATTCGATTATTCGACCCGAGTCTGTAGGATGTACGCATGCGCCAAAAAGTGGCTCGGGTGACCCGAGTTGATTAATCGATTACGCCCTTAATTAGTTCCCTTACCCATCCCCTGGTTATCGTACCATGGTTAATATGGCCAGTCTAACTCTAAGCAGTAATATAAGCACTGCCTATTCCGATGGTTTTGAGGTATAGTTACTTCAGATAATCTACCTTACTTTTAGTTTGAGGTAACCTTTATTAACTTAAATGGTTAACTTTGGAGATATTTGAAGTGAAACATACTAGCTTAATTTTGGTGTGCACGTCACAATTCTGACACCAGTGTTCCAACAGTAACATGTTATATTAAAGTTGTACAGTCCAATACTTTGGAGGTTCTCCCTATGTTTAGATATATATATATATCTATATATATATATATATATATATATATATATATAGTGTAGCTTGAGTGTTATAATCGACTTTACTTTAGTTTGAAGTCAATTGTATCATAGATGGTTAACTTTGGATATATTTGAATTGAAAACAAGCCAATTTACTATTAAATTGAAGTAATATTCCCTTCTACGCAGCATTGAATGCTTAATAAATGCACCAGTGTGTAAAGTGTTATTTAGGTTCAAATCTAGATAAGTGTTTTGGTTTTTAGCAAATTGATGCTTTTATTGGACTATGCAACTTACAATTGACTGAGTATTCCCTTCTGTACAGCAACACGTGCTTAATAAGTGCACCAGTATTTAAGGTGGGTTTTATTTTTGTTACAGTGTTTTTATTCCTCTGAATAACATGTTGTCAGTGCCAGTGCACTGTGCTCCCAGCCCTAGTGACAATTGCCACTACACAGTAAACATATCTACAACAATATATAGATAGACAATTACAGGGAAATAAGCAAAATATTGGTACATGAATGATAGGTAAAGAACAAGATAAGAGAAAAAAGAAACATATATGGGGAGGTAACTATGTTAGACTAGTATGGTAAGCGTTAGTAGGGGGTGGGGCATAAGTTATTATCTTTCTAGTGGTAACATACTCGTTGAAAGGGTGATGGTGGGATGTAGGGTGGGCCTTTGTGATTGAACTGGTATTCATGTTAATCTCAGTTGGGGCCTATTGAGTTAGTAAGTAGGTTACTATTGATTAATCATGTACCTCAGTAGGATCCAACTAGAATCATTTCCAGGCTCATTCCGTTGTAGATGTTTTTTGGTCTAGTTGGCCACTACTGGTTGAGTTTACAGTGTATGTTTGTTCGGGGGAGAGAGGGGGTATAGGTTCAAATCTAGATAAGTGTATTTGTTTTCATCAAATTGATGCTTTTATTGGACTATGCAACTTTAAATATGCTGAATATTCCTTTCTATACAGCAACAAGTAATTAATAAGTGCACCTGTAACTAATTTCCGTGTCTAGAATAAAATCTAGATAAGCATTTTGGTTTAGAAAATGTGATGTTTTCATCAGACTATGTGCATTTAATTATTTTAAGTTAAGTTGAATTTCCTGTTATTCCGTCAGTAAATCTCTAAAGATGCATAGTCTGCTTTGTTTGAGTTTCTGCCATATCTTTTAGACAAATATATTAGGTTGACTGTTATTATCTACTTTAACGGGATGGCCGAATGAGTTACAGCGTCCGACTCCCATGTTGGTAGATCGTGGGATTGTGGGTTCGAAACTTGGTCGAGTAAAACCAATGACTTAAAAATTGATACGTGTTGCCTCCTAGTCAGGCGCTCAGAATTATTAGGATAGGGCAAGGACTGGTTGGCTCAGTGTCAGGATAATGTGACTGAGTGGGATATCAGGACATGGTGCTGGCAGCCTGGTCTCCCAGTGGGGTAGCACTATAAAAGTCGCCATGAGTGCACACTGTCACAAGTTGGTACCCGTCCTGATATGACCTTAGATGGTGCTAGGACGTAAAACAACAACAAACAATCTCTACTTTAATTTGGTCTGTTTACTTTTAATATATAAATATCTAAGTTTGAAAATATTTGAAATAAAGGCAAACAAAATTATTGTTGGCGCACACACCAAAATGCTGGGCACCATAGTTAAGCGGTAATATGTTCTACTAAATTAACTTGTTATTCCATTCGATGTGATAAGAAAAATGTTAAAGAAAGTGCTCCACTATCTAATTTGAATATGTAAGATCAAATCTTGGTAAGTGTTTTTATTTCGAAAAAGACATATTTGCTTTCATCAGATTATGCTGCTTTCAGTAACATCCTATACTAACATTAAACGGTTCACCTTAAACAATGAAAAAAGAACATCAAATCACATTAGTTATAACTGTTTATTTTGTAGCTTTCTATAGACATTCACTGTATTCAATATATAATATAGATTATATAATAATATTATATATATATAAGTATCGGAGAAGAAGTCGTTTCAAGGTTGTATGAGTTCGGACCATAGAAGCAGGGATGTGCGTGGTTCCGGCCGCAAGCGCCGGCACGTTGCCGCCACCTATATATATACTCGATGATCTGCACCAGTTCGCGCCACTCTTCCACCAATTGAAAAATGTTGTATTTGATTAAGGCAATGCGTTTTCTTGCCAGAGAGTTACATAAAAGACCTCAGACTAATTTGTATTGTGTTGTCGCTTCGTAGCAGTGCTTATACATGTACTATATAATATACTGTTCCATCCATAGGTTTTAAATATGTGATCATACTATGATCCATTGTCACTCTAACCAAATCCACACTTATAAGAAGAATCTCTTCTTTATTTTCCTAATTAAATTCAAATATTTCACGAATAACAATCGTAGTAAACTGTACAAGTATAGCATGACAATATCCAATATTATTATACAAGTTGGTGAGGAACTCTTCCAAATACAGATATATCACATGCATTAATATTAAATTATACAATCTCATATGTACATAGTGATTCATATTTACAAGCCAATTGAGGATTTTAGGAAGTTCAGCTGTATAGATGGGTGGTGTACACTTATAATATCAGTGTTCCGAGATCTGCTGGTCCCTCAGAAAAACGTGAAGCTGTGACTTGGTGCATGCGGGTCAGAGCTACAGCTTACATGGCAGAAGTTGGGGTTTGTGTCGCTCCCAGTGATATCCTTCACATTGAACTCACTTTGCACCTACAACCATATGCTTCCCAGGGTAAAATCCTTACCAAACTTGATAGAATTATTGCCATACATTTGTTTCTAATGTAGATTGCAGTGAAATTGTACGAGCAAATATTTTACATGAGATAAATGTAAGATCCCACTTCCTGCAACATGCTGTATGTGTGTATCCCCAACTTTTGCTGTCTAAATTGTTAGTACTGCGACCTAGTGTACCAGAAGCGGTGGCCGAATCGGTAAAGCGCAGGCTTCCCGTGCAGAAGGTCGGGAGTTCGAATCCGGGTCGAGTCAAACCAATGACTTATAAAATTGATACTTGGCGCTTCCTAGCCTGGCGCTCGGCATTACTAGGATAGACAAGGACTGGTTAGCTCAGTATCAGGATAATATGACTGAGTGGGATAACAGGTCATGGTGCGGGCAGCCTGGTCCAATTGGAGCAGCACTATAAAGTCGCAATCAGTGCGCACTGTCACAAGTTAGTACCCATCCTGATATGACCATAGATGGTGCCCGGATGTAAAACTCCAACCAACAAACAAACAAACAAGTGACCCGGCGTGCTGGGTCTTAGCCTCAGTCCTTACTGAGGGATCAGCAGAACCCGCAATCCCCATTTTGTATAGCAGTCGGATTGGCTTTAGTAGGGTTTGATTCATTTCTTCTTTTTAAAAGCAATTTCGAGCCAGATTTAGTCAATTAAATCGGATTGGATTTAACTATAAGATATCTCCCTCCATAAGGGGTGGCTGAGCTTCCTGCGTAAAGCCCTTCGGCTACTTTGTGTGGTAGACACAACTATTTAAAGCTGCATCACATGGAAGAATCAACATTCCAAAGCTAAGAACCTTAGCTAGATTCGATCATACGTTTTGGGACACATATTAAGCACATGTTGATGCATAGAAGGAGAGACTAAGCCAATTTATAAGAACCTGTTACAATCCCATCACACCAAACTAGTTCTCAAAACGTCCGACCACGTTATAAAACGGGATGTGGTCGGGGTAGAACGTGGCTGCAAGAATATTTTGGGCATGCTTTGGGCTGGCCCATCCATTCCATTCGGAAAAAGACGGTAAAAAGTTGCTACCACGTCCATTCCGTTCACACACAGTTTGAGTCCGTTCAGCAACATTTTCAAGATGTGTAGTGAGAACTAGTTTGGTGTGATGTGGGTATTAGTACTGAAGTCTATGGTGTCAGAGTTTTCGCCCGCTTGCCAACATTAATTTTGAATGCTTTCACTTGAGATATCTCCAAAGTTAGCCATTTAAAATAGATGTTAGTTTAAACTAAATTAAAGGTGATAATAACAAGCAATTTAATATATTTATCTCAGAAAATTGCAGAAACTCTAAATCATCTGAGTATGCAACTCTAACTTCTAGGTGAGATATTTGGCGTGGTTCCAATCGTCGCCGCAGAGCGGAGCCACTGTACCAGTGCAGAGTTGTTCCTGCTCTCTGTGTAATTTTATCAGGGCCGTGAAGTCTGGGTGTTTCCTCCCTGTGTACACATAAAGTGTCTCTTTAAAAATAACAAATCCACAAATGTTCACTTTGCTTAAATATATATATAAATATATGTATATTCAGTAAAACCTCTCTAACCGATCACCTTCGCAGATCGACCACTCCCCTATATCGATTACTTTAATTGGGTCCTAAACGCTCGCCCATGAAATAGTATTGTAATAATAAAATGAAATCCATAAACTAACCACCTCCCTAAATGGACCATTTAAAGTCGGTCCCATGGTCAGTCGATTTAGAGAGGTTTTACTGTATATGTTGTGTGTATCCCTTTATAAATAACACCTCAATGATGTTCATTTGGGTTAAGGATATATATTATATATATTATATATATTATATATATTATATATATTATATATATTATTATATATATATATATTATATTATATATATTATATATATTATATATAGTATATTTATTATATATTATATATATTATATTTATATATATATTATATGTATTATATATATTATACATTTTTATATATTATATATTATATATATTATATATATTATGTATATTATATATATTGTATAGTATATATATATTATATTATATATATTATATATATTATATATATTATATATATTATATATATTATATATATTATATATATTATATATATTATATAATTTTAATGTAAATCTTTCCGGTTACTTAGAATATATCATGCACATAGTTATCGTGTACCCAGCATTATTAACCCATCCATAAATAGTATAATGGAATGGAATTTTACCATCCGGGTTCGACTCATCCATGAATGCGACTATACCTATGTTTAACTAACACATTGCTGAATTCACCTAGGGGATTTGGGAGGAATAGGTTGGGTGGTGTATTTATTTGTAATCATTGTTTACAAGTTTTCCCTGATTCAGTGAGTGACATCATTCACTAGGGCTAAGCCGCACGGGCTCTCGGGGGGTGGAGAGTCACACGCGGGGTCAAGGTCGGGGTCAGGGTCGGGGCAGTCAATGCCCGCCACCTCCATTGGGGCGAGGGGAGACCTGGGGCTGTGTGACGAGAGGGAACTGTGGCTCGCCGGGCCCTGGAGGCCGGAGAGGCCGCCAGGGGGAAGGTTGAAGTCCTCACAGCTCCCGGGCACCGTTCCCGACAACACCCCGGCCCCGGTGGCCGGGTGGCCGGGCAGCACGGCCGGGCTGTGTGGCGATAGAGTCGGCGTCCTGGCCAGCGGCGTGATGGTGCCGGGGGCCCGGGAGTGATGCTCCGGGGTCCTCTGGCCCGGGGTCCGTGAGCTCGTGAAGACAGCGCCGTTGGGTACCGGGCTCGGCAGGGACTGCTGCCCCTGCCCCTGCCCCTGCCCCTGCCCCTTGGAGTCCCTGCCTTGGAAGGCCGGGTTGTAAACGAGGTCCGACGGGTGCGGCATGACCGGCGGCGGGTAGGAGGAGGCGGCGGAAGAGGAGGTAGAGGCGGCGGCGACGGGTCCACGAAGCGCCGAGAAGGGGGACTTGGCGGCGTAGTCGGGGAGGAACATGGCGTCCACGCAGCCGGGCGAGGAGAGCGGCTGGAAGGCCTTGATGTTGCCCGGGTGGTGGTGGTGGTGGTGGTGGAAGAGACCGTCGTGCTTGGGTGCCACCTGGTGATGGTGGTGGTGGTGGCTGGATGGACCCTGCTCGACCAGTCCGATCCCCGGCTGCGGGGCGGAGGCGGTGGAGGTGGCGGGGGCGGCCGGGTGCCCCTGCTGGAGGTGGCCGGCGGCGGCCGATGCTGCAGCGGCGGCGGCAGCGGCGGTGACGGAGGTGGTCAGGGTCGGGTAAGGAGACGCCCCGCCGTCTTGGCGGGAGATGGCCCCGACCCTGGCCGCCGCCAGTCAGTAGGCGGAGAAGGACACGGGCGTGAAGGCCGAGTTGCCGTGTTGGTGCAAGGCGTGCGAGAAGTGTGCCAGCGCCGAGGGCGTCGGGGGCGTGGGCAACGGCCAGCCGGCCAGCCCCCGGCCCATCATCGAGGCGCTCTGGGCGAGGGTTGGCCCCGGGACGGCTCGCGACACCCCGCCGTGCACCGGCCCCGACGCCGGCCCGGGCCCGACCGAGCCTCCGGCCTGACCGCCCGGCTGACCCCCGGACTCTAGACTGTTTTCTCGGTCGCGTCGCTCTCGGGCCCGGCGGTTCTGGAACCAGATCTTGACCTGGAAGATAGCAAAATGGAAAGGGTGTGTCAGTCAGCATGATGAGTGTGAGTGTGTGTGTGTGTGGGGGGGGGGGGGGGGGGGGGGGGGGGGGGGGGCTGTTACAGAGCAGCTTACACACACAGCAAATTGTAGTCAGTTTGGACGGGCCTAGTCTCATGGTTGGTTGGTTGTTGGAGTTTTACGTCCTGGAAACATCTAATGTCATATCAGGATGACAACTCTCGTGGTGTTCACGTCCAGAGAAGCGTATTATTATTATTATTATTATTATTATTATTAATTCATGTCCATAAAAAGGAGGAATGAAAAATTAGTTATTTGGAGATAGCCTAGATTCTGGTTGGTTCCTAATGACCCACTGTTAGTTTCATTCAAGAGTAAATTTGAGGTGGAAATAGGTCGAGAGCGGAGCAAGCCTGGCAGGTGCTGGGTGAACCAATAACTTTGACTATTCACACGCAGACCCCTGCTTCTCCAAGCCACTCGGTGTGTGCCTCTCTCAGCTTCAGGCTGTTGGTAGTAGCAGCAGATGCATCACATTCATAACAATATTCGCATATCTAGATATACCAAACATAACTTGGGTGAATCGGTAGAGTGCAGGCTTCATGTGCGGAAGGTCGGGAGTTCGATTCCTGGTCGAGTTAAACCAATGACTTAAAAAATTGATACTTGTCATTACCTAGCCACGCGCTCGGCATTAATAGGATAGGGCAAGGACTGGTTAGATCAGTGTCACTGTCAGGATGTTGTGACTGAGTGGGATATCGGGTCATCGTGCTGGCGGCCTGATTTACTAGCTAAGATTCCATATACGTGGTAGGCCTATGCTGTATACAAATTCGAATGTGACAAAAAATGGAAAAGTATGTAAACGCAAAGTGGTGCTTCCATAATGGCCCCACGTCTGCCAATTTGGATTTCCACTGCTGTGTATAACTTACACTGAAGTTACAGCGTCATCAAAGGCCAGTTGCTCTCATACCATGTCTATGTGCATGGTGTGGGAGGTTACAAAAACCAGGGTCAGTAAAAGTGTAGGCTCGGGCTTTCTCTCGACAAACTATCTAATGGTGAAAACAAGTTTATTCAGACTTATCCATGATAGGCAGTATAAATCTCCAAGATAAAAAATGTCTGGTTGCGAATGTGAATGCGAATGCATTGTTGGCAAAGTGGATCACTCAATGGACCGATTGTGAAAATGTGAATGTGAATACTTTCGCACTTGCATGCCGCATACCGATTATATGGAATCTTAGCTTAAGTGTGCCTATAGAACTTATCGGCAGTGCCTAGGGAACCATAAATTATCGACTCTTTGTATCAGAAACAGTGATCAATCTCAGTGTTCAACTTCATTAGCGCCAGACAATTAACCCCAGACAGGTAAGTAGTATAGACAAAGTGGCGCCATCACCATAGACAAATAGGGCACCTAATTGAATGGTCACGGATGAGTGAGTTAAGGCTACACAGTTAGGGTTGGCGCGTTCAAGCGTGTCTGACACATTCCCAGCTTGAACCCTGACACCTCTCCCCTCGCCCCACCTCACCCCCGCCCCCCCCCCCTCCCCAACTCCACCTCCAACCAGAAGTTGTTGTAGCCCGGAGTATGTCCGATTCGCTTGATTGACCTTGCGGTATTTGAGCTCGGCTGGTGGTGGTTCACTGAGGCGTGGCGAACCCAGGGAGGAGTGTATCTGAGTGTGGCGCCTCCCCCCACCCTCACCCACACCCCCATCCACCCCCACACCCCCACCCATACCAGCCCCATTCCCAACCCCCACCCACCCGCCCACCCTACCAGACGAGATAGCCGAATGAGTTGAGCGTCCGTCTCCCGTTTTGGTAGATCGTGGTATTCGAACCCATGGGTTTGAACCCTGTACAAGTCGAACCAATGACTTATCAAATTGATACTTGATGCTTCATAGCCTGGCGCTTGATATTATTAGGATTGGGTTGGCTCAGTGTCAGGATAATGTGGCTGGGTGGGATATTAGGTCATGGTGCTGGTGACATGGTCTCCCAGTTTTGGGCATCACTATAAGTAAAAAGGTTACATGAGTGACCTTAGATGTTGCCAGGACGTAAAACTCCAACAATCAACCCATCCACCCACCCACTTTCCATCTACACCCCCGGAATTCTAGACACCTTACTTGGCTCTCCGACCGAGAGCAGTCTGAACACAAGCCCGCCTGGACCCCCGTACCCGGGCTGTCCCCGCCCGCACCACTCCCCGGCCCGCCCCTACCCCGTCCCCCGCCCGTTCGACCCGCCCGGACCGCCCAGCCCGCCGGGACCCCAACCTCCACCCCCCGGCAACCCGCCCCGGACACCTCCCCGGAACACCCCCAGCCTACCCGGACACCCCACCTGATGGCCGGCTTCCGCTCCGGCGCCCCCCGGGCCAGACGCCCCGCTGCCGGGCGTCTTCATTAACAGGATGCCCTGCTTTTCAAATGCTGGGTTTGTATTTGTGTTTGTGTGTGTGACTATTAGTGTGTGTGGCGTCGGGGAGGTAGAGCGGGTGGGGGTGGGAGGAGGGGCGTGGCCATGGGGGTAGGGGGAGGTGAGGAAGTGGTGTTAGTTAAGGTTTCCTCACGCCCGATTTGATAAGAGGCAGTCAATTGGTGGATTGTTAGCGGCGTGTGGTTACACGGCGGGTTAGGTAAGGTCCCGACTCCCTCAGTGGAGGGTGAGGCAGGCAGCGCCACCGGTGCCGGTGTCGTGGTATAAAACCCCGGCCCGATCGCAGCCCCTGCCGTGGCTTCTGCACATGCGCAGAGTTTGTAAACAAGCGCAGATCGGCTGCAGAACGAATACACACTGCCAGTGTCTATTAAAGATTAATAGAAATGCACAACCCTAACCGTATAAATTTAATATAATCTATCCGTCGAATATGTTTTCTATATGTGTACCAAGCAGCTTGGTACCCACACCCACACCCACACCACACCCACCAACACCCACACACACAGATCCACCCACACCCACACCCACACCCACCCACACACACCCACACACCCACACACACCCACACACCCACACAACCCACACAACCCACACAACCCACACAACCAACACAACCAACACAACCCACACACCCACAACCACATCCACTCACATCAACCCACACCCACACACACCCACACACACACCCACACACCCACACACACAACACCCACACACACACCCACACCCACACCCACACCCACACCCACACCCACGCCCATTCCCACATCCACACCCATCCACACCCACACACACACACACCCGCCCATCTCCCCCACAGCTGCCCTGAGCCTGCGCCTGCGCCTCAATGGGGTCTAACGGCAGTGGCTCATTAACTTCCGCCTTGTGATGCAAGCATGCGCATAGCCTGCAGGGCGGGGGTAGGGCGCCAACATAAAAGGCGCCAATTGTCCAACAAGACCTCCAGGCTTTCCGCTGGAGGAGAGAGGAGGGGGGAGGAGGGGAGCGTGGTGATTGTGGCATTTGGCGTGGCGAAGGTCATTAGGCCTGGCGCTATCCCCCCTCCCCCTCCCACCCCATCCATCCACTCTGAAGAAGTAGTGGGGTTGGTGGGGAGGGTGGAGAAGGATGGGGAGGGGTGGGGAAATGTGAGGAATAGTGGGGTGGGTGGGAGGCGTGGGGAAGGTACGGAAGGGTGGGGTGAGGTGGGGAGTGGTTGGAAGGGTGGGGAGGGATGGGGAGGGGTGCGGAGGGTGGAGAGGGTCGGGGTTGGGTGCTGTGCAGGTGGGTAGGTGCGGTTTTGTGTGTGTGTGTTTTTTTATATAGAAGTGGGGGGGGGGGTGCAGTGAAGGGAGAATAGCTGGTGGTGGGTGGTGGGTGGTGGGTGGTGGGTGATAGCGGGTGCCCAGGTGGCTGAGTAGTGGGCGACAGTCAGCGTCGGTAAAAGGGTGTTGGGCGGTGGATGTGGGTGGTGGTTGGGGTGGTGGTGTGTGGTTGGTGGTGGGTTGGTGATTGGGTGGGTGGTGGTGTTTGGTTGTTGGTGGTGGTTAGTGGTGGTGGGTGTTGGTTGTGTGTGGTGGGATGGTGAGTGGGTGGTAGTAGGTGGTGCGTGTGGGTGGTGGGTGTGGGTGGAGGGTGGGTGGGTGGGTTGGGTGGTGGGTGGTGGGGTGGGTGGTTGGTGGTGGTGGGTGGTGTGGATGGTGGGGTGGATGGTGGGTTGGTGTGGTGGTGGGTGGTGATGGGTGGTGTGTGGTGGGTGGTGCAATGGATCCATGGGCTTTTGCAGATTGGCAAATTAGGGCCGGCCTCTGTTTGGATTCGCTGAGCTTGGAGGAGGAATGGTGGGAGGGGGGGGGGAAGGGTGGGATGCGGAACAGTAGGAGGAGGAAGCGGGATAGAGGGGGGGAGGAGGAAGAATAATGGCAAGGACGCGGGGTGGGAGGGGGCGGAGAGGTGGAGGATGGTGGTGCTGGTGGTGATGGTGGTGGTGTGTAGTGGTACTGGTGGGGGTGGTTGGTGTGGAGTGTGGTGGTGGTGGTGGTGGTGGTGATGCTGGTGCTCGTGGTGGTAGTGGTGATGGTGTGGGTGGAGTGTGTGTGTGTGGGGGGGGGGGGGGGGGATGCGGCGGCGGGGGCGCGCGCAGCCTCATGATTAGTTAAACGGCAAACTGGGAGCTTACAAAGCATCGCCCGGAGCAGCAAACGCGCCAGATTTAATTTTCTCGGGCGCCCCTAGCGGAAGATGGATGACTTGATTATCCGGGCTCAATGAGAAGTTAATGCCGGGAATCATATGGATGCTGATGCATCCTGGGCACGTGAGGCTCTCCCCGAACGAGTATGTAGGGGGGACGGGGGGGGGGTCTGATCTGGGGAGACGCCAGGCGGCTGATTCCTGAACTAATGTGATCCAGTCACATTATCCTGACACTGAGCCAACCAGTTCTTGCCCTATGCTAATAATGCCGAGCACTTGTCTAGAAAGCGACCAGAATCAATTTTTAAGTCATCGGTTCGACCCATGGGTTTGAATCCCAAAATCAATCCAAATGGGAGATGGACGCTCACCTCATTCGGCCATCCTGTCTGGTATGTACATATGATATGTATATAATGTATATGGGTTCTTCTTTGCTGCTGGTCCTAAAAAGGGGGAATCGGGGGTAAAAACTTAAACACGTCACAGCTTATCCTAGTTAGGCTTGTTGTGTTCCACATATATCCTATTTTAAGGCACAATTAAAAGAAAAGCAGTTTGGACCCCGATTGCACGTCAGGGTGGCTTTGAACTTGACTAAGTGGAGAACGTTACGCGTGTTTCGGTGTGACACAAAAAGCCGCCTAGTGTCAGATTTAGAACTAAACCCTTATTTTTTCCTAGTACGGTTTTGAACTGCACTCACTAGGAGTAACTAAGTGCAATTTTATGAGGGTCCGTCCACTTGAGAGTAGAACAGAGGACTTATAAAATTGTGACACTGAAACATGTGTGACATGGAAAGGAAAAGTTTTTTCTTCAAGATCAAACAAACACCACAGAGCATGAAAAGGTATTTATGCTTATTAGTTTTTGACGCTGTGGACATATTTCAAAGTAATTTTGTAATACTTCCATAACTTCTGATGTTATTGGAGTTGTAACGCATGTTTCATGTGACATGTAACGCATGTTTCATGTGACACTCAATAATAACTTGGCTCAGAAATTGCTAACAGTATGCACACAAAAAAAGTTTTTGTTAAGGGTATTATTTCTACACATTACATGTATGCAAGTATGTCTTTTGAGTGTTACAAGTTTTGCTTATAATGGGTTCTTCTTCAGTTTTGGTCCTAAAAAGGGGGAATCGGAGGTCAAAACTGAAATATGTTACAGCCTATCCCAATTAGGCTTGTTGTGTTCCACATACATCCAATTTTAATACACAATTTAAAACAAAAACAATTTGGACCCAGACTGCAAGTCAGGGTGGCTTCGAACATGACCAAGTGGAGAATGTTACGCGTGTTTCGGCCGACACAAAAACCTTCATTATGTAATATTTAGAACAAGACCCTTATTATTTCCTAGTTAGGTTTTGAACAGCAGTCACTAGGAGTAACTAAGTGCAATTTTATGAGTGTTCGTCCACTTGAGAGTAGAACAGAGAAGATATAAAATTGTGACACTGAAACATGCGTTACATGGAAAGGAAAAGTTGTTCCTTCATGATGAAACAAGCACCACAGATGATGAAAATATTTATGCTTATTAGTTGTTGATGCTGTGGACATATTTCAAAGTAATCTTGGAACACTTCCCTAACTTCTGATGTTCTTGGAATTGTAACACATGTAACATGTAACGCATGTTTCATGTGACACTCAATAATGACTTAGGTTAGACACTGCTAATAGCATGCAAAAAATGTATTTGTTCAGGGCATTATTTGTACACATTACATGTATGCAAATATTTCTTTTGAGTGTTATAAGTTTTCTTATGTAGAAAAAGATATTGTGATGACTTAGAGGATGAAGATGACAACAGGTGAACGCGTGATAGCGTCATAGCGCAACATCCTGTTTATAACTTGACACCACATCATCAGTAGGTGTGTAGATGCCCACGGTATATTTGAAAATCATGGTGAGAAGAGATTTGATCCATTATTGGATTTTGTATCGCGAAATAATTTTCGCCGTTACGCGTGTTTCATCTTCATCGAAGTGTGACACGCCACACTAATAGCATCATAGCGCAACATCCTGTTTATGACTTGACACCACATCATCAGTAGGTGTGTAGATGCCCACGATATATTTGAAAATCATGGCGAGAAGAGATTTGATCCATTGTTGGATTTTGTATCGCAAAATAAATTTTCGCCGTTACGCGTGTTTCACCCGTGACACAAAGTTTTTATTTCACTTTTAATGCATTTTAGGAAATAATATTATAACTTTTGTGTTCAGAACTAGGCATCTATGATGCTATCCTATTTAAAGCAGCAGGGTTTTTCCTGGCTTGCATGGTTGGATATTGTGAAAATTGAAGGTGAACGCGTGTTTCATGACGTGACACCTCATGTAACACGCGTTATGCTCACTTTCAAGCATCGTTGTTTTACACACAGACACTCAATAGTCCTAAAATTAGTTTTCTGACATTTTTGCATGTTACAACTTTGCAAATAAACTAGCTATGTTTGAATATTTTGGTCTACAATGAAGTAGTTTCCAACACAAGTAGTACTGTTTCACCATTCCCATTTTTAGCTGTCATATTTGCGTGACAAATGAATCTATTTTTGCAATAAAAAATAAACCAAACATTTTTTTCTCACTGGATTGCTGTCATTGCTTCTTTGGGGTATAATAAAAGGAATTTTCTTCATTTGGTATGAAAAGGAGAATTAATTTAGACAAAAACAGTTACAATGTGAGGACCAACCAATTAGGACCAGCAGCAAAGAAGAACCCATATGTATTTATATATGTATATATATGGATATGATATTTTGTCTCTGACAGCTACAAGAAAAGTGCATTGAGCAGGACCGACCACTGTACATGGTATTTGTCGATTTCACTAAGGCATTCGATACAGTCAGGAAGACTGGGTTATGGCAGCTACTGAGGAAGTATGGATGCCCAGAGAAGTTCACAACTATGATCGAGGCTCTACATACGGGAATGATGGCAAATGTTAATGTTGGAGGGGAAGTCTTGGAATCGTTTGGGGTCAAGCAAGGTTGTGTACTGTCCCCCACCCTCTTCTCCATCTTCCTATCAGCAATGCTCGATGAGGCTTTCCAAGGCATGGGGGATGGCGTCTATATACAGTCCAGACAGAGCACTGACCTATTCAACGTCGCACACTTCAGGGCGAAGACCAAAACTACTCGGATACTGGTAAGAGAGCTCCTATTCGCAGATGACAGTGCACTGGTTGCCCACTCTGCTGAAGAGATCCAGAAAATAGTGGATGGTTTCTCCGATGCATCAAAGAAGTTCGGCCTGAAGATTAACATCAAGAAGATGGAGGTGCTGTACCAACCCAACTCTCCAAGAACCCGAGAGGAGGATATCATGGCTGATGGAAACAAGCTGAACTCTGTTCTGGAATTCACCTACCTCGGAAGTGCTATATCAAGTGATGGATGCATTAATGCTGAAATACAGAGGAGGATGGCCAAGGCTAGTGCATCTTTCAGCCAACTACGCCAGAGACTCTGGACCAACCATGATGTGTCCATGTGTCTCAAAGGCAAGATCTACTGTGCAATCATGCTATCCACCCTCCTATATGGAGCCGAGGCCTGGACAGTGTACAGACGTCAGGTGAAAAAGATGCATGCCTTCATGATGCGACATCTGCATTCAATCATGAGGCTATCCTGGAAGGACAAAGTGACAAATAAGGAAATACTCGAACGGCTGCCCTCTATGGAAGATCTTCTGATCAAAAAGAATCTCCAGTGGACTGGACACCTTATGAGGATGCCATCAGACAGGCTATCAAAAGAGATCCTCTACGCTCAACTGTCTTCTGGTTACAGAAAGAGAGGGCGCCCTCGTCTCCAGTTCAAGGTTAGTATCAAAAGAAACCTGAAGCTGAGAGACATTAAGAGTGACTCATGGACATCACTCTCACAGCAGAGAGCTAAATGGAAAGCGACAGTCAAGTAATGAAAGCAGTCTTTGTCGCATCACGACCGACATTGATGATGATGATATGTATATATGCTCTATAATCTATTATGGGAATATAAACAAGGACACTATCTATCTTCAGTTCCCTATATTATAGTATACTCAATATATCCTATCAGACTGGCCCTGTGTAGTACAGTATTGACCACACTGGCGCCACCTGTGAGGGGCTACATATATATATATATATTATACACACACAGCCAACGAGGTCTCACTCGTTGTTCCACGCACCAGGCACGTGCGTGTGCGCGACTGCTATTACTCTTACTAGTCTTAGTCTAACTATATTACTGTCAGCTCCCCCCACTTCCCATCTCCCTCCCCACCCCACACCCTCACTACCCCCCGCGCGCCCCCTGGTGTGAGTTAGAGGCGCTACTCGACCGACAAATCGTGCGGGCAGACGACATCCGCTCTACCCGATGCCGTTTTATTACAATTCCCGCGGTGTGACTACCCGAGCTGAACTCACCCCCAGGTGTGCATTGGTTGGCTGCACCCCATTCGCCCTGCGTCAGGTAGACCCAGGCGCAGCTGTCCTCTTCCATTTTGAATTGCACTATCCCCGAAGGGGTGTTGACGACCTGGAGGAACTCCTTCCGCTTCTTTGCGATGCGCTCGCGCAAGGCGCGGGGCAGGTAGTCGATGATGTGGAGCGCCTTGCTGGTCTTGGGTGCGTATCGTGAGGTTTCGGCGTGGGTTGGGCTCCAGGCTGTGCCGGCTGGTGCGGGCCGTGGGAGCTGAGGGGGGGGGGGGATGTATCCCGTGCACTTGTTGCCCGATATCGACAGTTCCCGATCAGTGGTCCACAACTGGTTCATCAAAGGCTGCGGTATGCGATGTCCTGTCTGTGGAAAAGGGCATATAAAAGACCCCCTTGCTGCTTATCGGAAAGAGTAGCCTATGTGGGGGCAGCAGGCTTCCTCCAAAGAAATACGGCACAATGATCATATGTTTGACATCCAATAGCCGATGATGAAAATCAATGTGCTCTAGAGGCGTTGTTAAGTAAAACAAGCTTTGAACAGTGCACCGACAAATTATATGAAACAAAAATTGGTGATAATCCGATTAAAGTTTCAAACTCCGATGGTTTTGAGATTTAGTCATGTTCTGAGATGAATATACAGTAAAGCCTCTTCAACCAACCACCTCCACAGATTTACCAATCCCTTATATCGATTGCTTTATTTGCGTCCCAAATGATCGCCCATTCAATACCATTGTAATGATAAAAATAACTCTCTAAACCGACCACGTCCGTAAATGGACCATTTAAAGTCGGTTCCATTGTCTTTAAAGTCGGTTCCATTGTCGGTCGATTTAGAAAGGTTTTACTGTATTATGTTGATTGTTATAAGCTATCTTACTCTAGTTTGAAGTGTGGACGCACTGATGCGGATTAAGGAAGTGGCACGCATGCGCAGTCGAGCCCTTAGTTTGTTGACTTTCCGGTCGATCAAAAGCGCATATTATATAATTTGGTCTATGAACCTGTTAGAGGTGCACAGATATTTTTTTAATCATTTATTTTTAGGGTTTCACTGCCCAGCAGAAGTTTTGGCCGTTCCAAACCAATACGATTCAGTCATTACATATCTAGGTCGAACCCACACTCTCTGGTGCCGGCGTCGTCGAATCCAAAATGGCGCTGGTTAGTCTGGACTTGCTCATGCGCAGATATCCACTTCCGCATTAAACCGATTCACGCAGTGCCCGTGTGAACGGGCGCCTAATTCGACTCCTTTAGTTTGCCTTGTCTAGTTCGCTTCACATTTTGCCCATGTGAACACGGCTATAGACTTCAACAGTAACCGGTTTCATTAAATATACCGGCCCGGTGGCCTAATCGGTAGAGCGCGGGCCTGGCGTGCGGTAGGTTGGGAGTTTGGTTCCCAGTCGAGTCAAACCAATGACTTAAAAATTGATACTTGTCGCTTCCTAGCCTGGTGCTCGGCATTAATAGGATATGGCAAGGATGGGTTGGCTCAGTGTCAGGATAATGTGACTGAGTGCGATATCGGGTTATGGTACTGGTGGCCTGATTTCCCAGAGGGACAGCACTATAAAGTTGCCACGAGTGCACACTCTCACCAGTCGGGATACGTCGAATAAGACCTAAGATGTTGCTAGGATGTAAAACAACAGCACACGCACACACACCCTTCTACTTATGTTCAGCAACGCCTACTTAATAAGTGAAATGATATCTAAGCTGGATATGCATGTTCAAATCTACGTAACTGTTTTCCTTTCGAAAATGTGATGCTCGGTGATCGGACTATAAAACTCTAATAATATACAACCAATTCATTTTGTGATGAATGTATTATTTACCCTGGCCAATAACGGATGCAAGTGTGTTAACAGTTTTAACACACTTATCCGGACTTGTTACTGCGCACTCATGGCGACTTTTAATGCTGCCCCACTGGGAAATCAGGCCACCATTACCTGATATCCCACTCAGTCACATTATCCCGACACTGAACCAACCAGTCCTTGCTCTATCCTAATAATGTCGAGCGCCTGGCTAGGAAGCGAACAGTATCAATTTTGTAAGTCATTGGTTTGCCTAGACCGTGGATTGAACTCCCATTTGTTTGTTGTTTTACATCCTATCAACATCTAGTGTCATATCAGGATGGGTACCGACTTGTGACAGTGCACACTCATGTCAACTTTATAGTGCTGCCCCACTGGGAAGTCAGGCTGCCCATCACCTGATATCCCACTCAGTCGCATTATCCCGACACTGAACCAACCAGTCATTGCCCCATCCTAATAATGCTGAGCGTCAGACTAGGGAAGCAACAAGTATCAATTTTGTAATGTAAGTCATTAGTTTGACTCGACTGGGAATTAAACTCCAGACCTTCCGCACAGGAGGCCTGCGCTCCACCGATTCGGCTATTACACCCGGTTATGGAGAACCATAAATATAGAGGAGCTGTGAATAGTTGGTTCACCTGCCCTGAGGTAAATAGTTAGCTCACCCCGCCCCGCCCTCGTCTGAGCCGTCGACCACCCGACTCCTCCCGGTGCGTGCAAGGGGAGAGCAGACAGCAGACTGTCAATCCGTGACACGGTAGCCACCTCCATCATCCAATATATGGACAGTGTCATCATCACAGCATGCTCGTCTCACCGCACCAATAAATAGCAGCACACCACTCATATATATATATATATATATATATATATTTATATATATATATATATATATATATATGAGTGATGTGCTGCTATATATATATATATATATATATATAAATATATATATATATATGTGCTGCTATATATATATATATATATATATATGTGTGTGTATGTAGTGGTCTGCACTGACCTCTCAGACAAGGAGCCGCATATACAGGTAGGCGTGGATAGTGTGGTGATATCAAGGAGCCTAGGTGGTGTAATGGTTAGCACACTGGCCTGGAATACAAAGAGGTGTGGGTTTGAGTCCCGCTCTAGGCTGTGACAATATCTCCCATTTTCATCACCCCCACAACACTGGTTGCCATGACTAGGACCCTGTACAAGCTACGTGCTGTATAGTTGTTGAACCTACCCTGTGTATGTGTAAGTGCATTGCCTGTATGTGTAATTGTAAGCATTAAAAGACTTACAATTCCAGGGGGACGAGTGTAGTGGTCTGCACTGATCTCACAGGCAAGGAGCCGCATAGACAGGCAGGCATGGGTAGTGTGGTGATATCAAGGAGCCTAGGTGGTGTAATGGTTAGCACACTGGCCTTATATATACATATATACTCATATACACATATGTTTATATATGTATATATATATAAATATATATATATATACATAAACACATATACACATCTACACATATATACATATATACATATATATATATATACATATATACATATATACATATATACATATATACATATATACATATATACATATATACATATATACATATATACATATATACATATATACATATATACATATATACATATATAGGGCGCATAAAGAATTATGCAAATATAGGTAGGCGTAAAATACATTATGCTTTTCTTCGAATGTTAACCAGGGTTATTACGAAATGGTCTATTTTTCCGCACTACGTTTTTGCTGCGAGCCTTCCCCGACGGTGAATCGGTCCTGCGCCGGTGTCATGGTATAAAACCCCGGCCATATCGCAGCCCCTGCCGTGAAGACAGTTGACTAAGCATTTATTTTTGTAAAATAAATTAAAAAGCTTTCATTGGATCGATTAAAAATATCTTAATGCGCGATTGAAGAGGAAGATCTGAAGTATTTAATGTAACCTAAGAGCAATTTATGCTGAAAGTATTAAAAACAGAGATAATAGTGAAAGTTGGGATATTCTGAGTGTCAGTGCAATCTTCATACAGAAAAAGTGAAATATCTCTAAAGCTACACCACTTAGAAACAAGCTGCTTGGTACACATATAGAAAACATATTCGACGGATAGATTATATTAAATTTATATGGTTAGGGTTGTGCATTTCTATTAATCTTTAATAGACACTGGCAGTGTGTATTCGTTCTGCAGCCAAGCTGCGCCTGTTTACAAACTCTGCGCATGCGCAGAAGCCACGGCAGGGGCTGCGATCGGGCCGGGGGTTTATACCATGACACCTGTCTATAAATACACCGTCGGCGCGCCGGCTTCGGCCCACTCGCATGTATACATGCATACATGTATACATGTATACATGTATATGTATACATGTATACATGTATACATGTATACATGTATCGGTCGTAATGATTGCACATGTATACATGTATACATGTATACATGTATACATGCCCAGCATGCACCTCCCCCCCCCCTCCGCTGGGGGGGGGGGGCTGCTTTCGCCACTCGGTCATGCGAATGGGTAAACAGTGTCCGAGTCGGGACCGGAAGTGACGGAGGTGCCGATCGCCACGGAGCAAATAACATACGGACATAATGCAAATATCACAAATTAGCATATCACAGAGGAATAGATAATTAAAGGAGCAGCACCACCAATTTATATACACATAATACTTGTATTACACATATATTCATCGGTGCGAATGAACAGATATGGACGTCCGTCAGGGATGAGGAGGGCCGGTGGCAGCGCCACTGGTCCAGTTATGGTGGTCAGGATGCACAGAGTAAGAAATAGGTCGCATAGTAATAATAATAATGATGTAATTCCCTTCCATGCCTGTATACTCACATAATACTTATAGTTAGTTATATTGTGGGAGCAAGCGTGTGTCTCGCCCGTGGTGAGTGGCAGGGGACCATCATATCTGTCAGTGTTAAGTTGGCGGAGGTGTGTGCGGTTTTTGTTTGTTAATGGTTGATCTACCTTTGATGTATTTATTCACATAACATGATGCAATACCTGTATATATATATATTTATGGGCACGTGTTTGAGTTGGGTTATCGAGTGTAATCATGGCAGCATGCATAGTACATACGATTGGTCGCGTGTGATCGTGAAACTGTGGGCGTGAGGGTGCGGGCGAGGGTGCGCGTGAGTGTGCACGTGAGTATGCGCGTGAGTGTGCGCGTGAGTGTGCGTGAGTGTGCGTGTGAGTTTGCGCGTGCGTGTGCGCGTGAGTGTGCGCGTGAGTGTGCGCGTGAGTTTGCGCGTGAGTTTGCGCGTGAGTGTGCATGTGAGTGTGCGCATGAGTGTGTGTGCGTGAGTGTACCCGTGAGTGTGCATTAGTGTATGCATGATTGTACGGGCGAATGTGAGTGTGAGTGTGCGTGTGAGTGTGTGTGAGTGTGCCCGTGAGTGTGCACATGAGTGTGTGTGAGTATGTGCGTGAGTGTGAGTGTGAGTAGGCGTGAGTATGCGCGTTAGAGTGCGCGCGAGAGTGCGTGATTGTGCGCGTGAGTGTGCGTGAGTGTGCGCGTGAGAGTGCGCGTGCGTGTGTGCATGAGTGTGCGCGTGACTGCGCGTGAGTGTGCGCGTGAGTGTGCGTGTGAGTGTGCGCGTGAGTGTGTGCTTGTTTGCAGTGGGGGCGAGTGATGTACAGTAACACCCTCTCACACCAACCACCACCACAGATCGACCACTCCCCTATATCGATCACTTTATTTGGGTCCGAAACGATCGCCCATACAATACCATTGTAACAATAACATTTAAAAACTCCCTAGACCGACCACCTCACTAAATGGACCATTTAAAGTCGGCCCGATGGTGGGTCGATTTAGAGAGGTTTCACTGTACATTGTGAGCGTGTGACTGAATTACTGCTGCACACACACACACACATACATGAGCTATCTAGCCTCTGTGTGTATAGAGGTGGTCCCTAACCTATGGCGCGTGCGCGTAGCGCAGGCGCAATAAAGCATGCTATGATGCATTATGGGTAAGGGATATATGTATAGCCTATACATTAGGAGCTCTTCAAGTATGTTGGCAGTCCGCGCCATTCACCCCCCCCCCCCCCCCAACCCCCATCTGAGCCTCCACCAGCTACAAGCATTTGTAAGCGTTATATTGTATCAAGCTATCAGTTTGTGGTATTGCACCCCCCCCCCCCCTGCACGTGGATGTATGAGTGTCTATGTGTTTGTAAGTATATACAGTAAAACCTCTCTAAGTCTAACCGACCACCTCCACAGATCGACCACTCCCCTATATCGATCACTTTATTTGGGTCCCAAACGATCGCCCATACAATACCATTGTAACAATAAAATTTAAAAACTCCCTAGAGCGACCACCTCACTAAATGGACCATTTAAAGTCGGTCCGATGGTGGGTCGATTTAGAGAGGTTTCACTGTACATTGTGAGCATGTGACTGAATTACTGCTGCACACACACACACATACATGAGCTATCTAGCATCTGTGTGTATAGAGGTGGTCCCTAACCTATGGCGCGTCCGCGTGGCGCAGGCGCAATAAAGCATGCCGTGACACATTATGGGTAAGGGATATATGTATAGCCTATACAGTAGGAGCTCTTCAAGTGTGTTGGCAGTCCGCGCCATTCACCCCCCCCCCCAACCCCCCAACCCCCCAACCCCCCAACCCCCATCCGAGCCTCCACCAGCTACAAGCATTTGTAAGCGTTATATTGTATCAAGCTATCAGTTTGTGGTATTGCACCCCCCTGCACGTGGGTGTATGAGTGTCTATGTGTGTGGAGGTATATACAGTAAAACCTCTCTAAGTCTAACCGACCACCTCCACAGATCGACCACTCCCCTATATCGATCACTTAATTTGGGTCCCAACATTACCATTGTAACCATATTCAAACACCCTAAGCCGACCACCTCCTAAATGAACCACTTAAAGTCGGTCCTAGCGTCTGTCGAGAGGTTTTACTGTATATATAAATGTATATAATAGTTACCTACATAATAAGGGACAAGTTTTCAGCGGTACAGTGAGTGAGAGTAACGGCCGTTGAGCCATGGTCAAGCAGGTGGCGACACACGGGGAGGTGATGCAGTACCAACAGATGACCTAATGAGTAGAGGTGACCAGCTGATGACTTAGTAGATGGATCTTCCCGCTTAGTATACTCATATAATGAATTATACAGCAAATATATAGTATATGTAGGTATAATATATATATATGTGATGTATAAGCATTATGCGACTATAAAGCCACGTAAGGGATTTTCTATATGTTTATTATATTAAATTATATTATTCCGAGTTATATTATTAGCCAATGGGCTCTCTGCATGTATTTTCTCCTTACTGATACGGGTACTACCGCCCGACCATACTTCCGGCGCTACACTGTCACTTGCGTACATACATATGTATAAAGTATATACATATATATATAAAGTATATATATATAAACTATACATATACGTAGATTATATGAAAAGTATATATAATGATATGGTAGAGCATCCCAGTTTGGATTCGTGCCGGTGGCGGCGCCACCGGTCACGTGTTGGAAAGGGCCAGACACAGAGTATGGCACCTAATAAGTGTAATGAAGAACAATAATATGACAATTCCATTCCATGCCTTTCTACTCGCATAATGGCTTACACATGACATATATCGAGCTTGCAAAGCAGAATACAGGGTTACCAGTTAAAGTTTGAAATTCAGGTAGAAAGTGACTGACTTGCTGAGCACCCAGCCGGAATTACCCACTGGTGGCGCTCCTGTAGGCAATACGGGGCAAACGCAGGCAAGCCAGCGATTGGACATAATATCTGGCGAGTACAAATAATAAACGACTACATAATAATAATAATGATGATGATGATGATAATAATAATAATAATAATCGGAGCTACAACTCCGCATATTTATATCTGCATAATAGATTATACATCCTATATTAAATATATTATATGTAATATATATGTACACATATATATCCTTTTGTAAAAATAAAAGAAGAAAACCCGATAACCATTGCATACACAGTGACAATTGATGCCAACGAGTCCGTGTGCCGATTTGGTAATGTCAGCGAGTGGCTCTTGATCCCTTCTCGGCGGGGTCAAACAGCTGGAGGAGAGGTCAGTACTGAGGGAAGGGTGTGTGTGTGGTGGTGTTTGTGATGGAGGGGGCGGTTCTCTACATTGTGGGGGCGTGGGTGGGGGGGGGGGGGGGGGCGCTAGGCGGTGCTAGGCTGGGTGGGGAGGGTTGGTAGGGGTCAGTGGGTTGGAGGGAGGGTGGGGGTTAGTGAGTTGGAGGGAGGGTGGGGGTGAGTGGGTGGGAGGGAGGGTGGGGGGTTGGGTCTACGTCAGATGAACCTGGTCGCCTAATGTAGGGAGAGCCCCTGCGTCAGACCTCCCCACCCCCTCCCAATGCCCCTCCCCTCCCCCCCCCCCCCCTCTCTCTCACCTGTGGCCAAACCCGCGCCCAACATGCAATCAGCCCATAGCACGGGCCGCAGCCCCACTGCCGCGCCGACTCACGTGGCGATTGGCCTGCCGGGATCGAATAACCTCGTCAGGTTTCTCTTGTTCGTGACAAACAGAACATGGCACACATCGGGAAGGATGGGAGTGTGTGTGTGGGGGGGGGGGGGGGGGGGAGGGTAGGGATAGGGGAGGGGGAGATTATTCCATTTATGGGGGCAGCGCCATCTGGAATGTTGAAGGGTACTAAGCTGTGTCGGTTTTGTTGTTGTTGTTGTCAGTACGGTGTATAATGTCTGCATGGATTGTTGTATTATTAATATTATGATAAATCTTTCACCATGTCGCGCTTCAAAGCTTAAAGAACTGTTGTATTCATGGAACACGCCGCATTAGGTGACTGTACAATACTATGGACATGCCATACAAGAAAGTGTATAAATACAATGGGAATACAGAACACAATACTCAGCAGGCATTTCCAAATCAGCTCACAGCATTTTATTAACCGCTCGACCACACGAGCACATTAGGCAAACACGATATATATAGCTATGCTTGTGAAGCAGAATATATATTCATTACATAGGCACACATATCTCTGCACATATTCCAATGTATGCCAAATGACATGTGTACTATGTAGCATATGCATCTATGGCGCTGGTTGTGCGCCCGATGCCCGCAGTGTCAGCGATGACATTCATCGTGTAGGCATTGGACACCCATCCGCCGAGCTCATGAATGGGTGCTTCCAGGATGCCCGGGTTGAAAAAGGCACAGGAGCCGCCTCGCCGGAAGCTGTAGGTGTCGTAATCCACTGGCGCGTAGCCCGCGCGCTGAAAGGGCACCCCGGATGATGGCCCAGAACAGGGGCGCGGTGAGGGGGGGGGGGCGTCCGGGGAGAGAGTTGGGGCAGAGTGGGTGCATGGTCATGCGTGGTACGGGCAGGACGCGCGCCGGGCTGCGGTACTGGTTTGTCTTGGACCAGCGCACCATCAAACTCACACCCGCCCTCGTGAAGCCCGCGGCCAAGCGGCGCAGGTGCCGTGAGGCATTAAAGGCGCCGCCCATGGTAGTGGGCATAAGGTTGGAGCACCACAGCAGTCTGCAAAACATGGCAAGCGCCATGGCCCAAGTCGCTGCATGGGCGGGGTTGCGCACATTAATACCGCGCAGGATGGCGTGCAACATCAGGTGGTTATGGGAGCTTTCCGGTGGGTGGTGTCGCCGCGCTCGCGGTGGATTCCGTGGAGGGTGATGTTCAGCTGGTAGTCGCCATCCAGGGGGTTGGGGAGGTCCCACTCCCGGTGCAGGACGCGTACAATGTTCAAATACTGTCGTATCGACGCATAGCACATGCGGTGCGCCAAGTGTGCTGCATAGCGACAGAGTAGTGTGGGAGGGGATCCTAGGGCGGCGCAGAACCGTATGTAGGCGCTCCTGTGTGTGGTGTACACCCTGACGGTGTCGGGGACATAGGTGCCGTGCTAGTACCGCGCCACTTCCTGGTCGAGGGCTGATTTGTCCATCCTACCGCAGCGCGTGCTGTTTGCCGAGTGAGGCAGTTGGGAGAGTGGGGGGTAGGGCGCGGCGGCAGTCGGTTATGGTGTGCGCCAGCGCAGCATGGAATTGCTCTGGACCGCCGCGCAACATGAGCCGACTCGCCGCATCGGCCACAACGTTGCATATCATCGGATAGTAAATGGCGCGCAGTTTAAAGTTGTACAGGACTGAGGTGTCAACTAATCCATAGCTAGGGGGTCTTTCATGGTGCCGCGGTTGATGATCGCGACGGTGGCCTGATTGTCTGTGTCCACGTACACGTGCTTGTTTTTCCAAGTGTGCGCCCAAAGGTGCGCTGCCAGCACCAAACTCAGGACTTCTTTATAGCTGGTGGATAGCTGTTCAGTGCCGGGCCAGTCGCTGAAAGTGAGCATGAACCAGGCGCTGTTGTGGTAGCCCCCCGCCCCATCCAGCAGGCTTCGGTGGAGATGGGGGAGGCGAAAAGGGCATCGAGGATGGGCATGCGCCCATTGTGGTCGCTCGCAATGGTGACCCACCAGAGCAGGTCGTCGCGCACTGCGGCGTTTACGCAGGAATGGTGGGAGGGGTGGCTGAGTGCACCCATCACATCCAGAAGGCGACGGAGGTGTGTGCGCCCGCGTATATGACCTGGGCGGCCCAGTTGAGCTTCCCGCAGATCGACTGCAGCCCCCGCTTGGTTAGGCTGTGGTGCGCTGCCGCGGCACTGGCTTCCAGGCTGAGCGTCTGGAGCTTCCCGAACAGCAACGCGAGGGTGAAGGTATCCATGTCTAGTACTCTGTCGGCCGCTGCTGATGAGCAGCGCTGGTCGAACGCGGCGCCCATCTCCAGTATGGCGTGGTGCTCCTGCTGCGCCCTCTCGGTGTTGCGCTGTCAGTCGGCCGGTGCGTGGTCGACTTGCGCGGGGGTGGGCTGGCTGTCCTCCTCCCGCTCGGGGCTTGCGCTGGCCTGAAACGCACTATTTCGCAGGTCGCTGAGCACGACGGAGGAGGGCGCGCTGGCCACGCAACACGTCCTACACAGTAAAGGCAGATGGGTCGATCGCCAGGAGGGCTGGCAGGCTGTTCATGTCCTCCTGGGACATGGTTCCGGTAGTCTTTCAGCTTAAATCCGCTAGGAAAGCCCTGTCCACGAAATTAAACTTGGTACAAGCTCCCTCCTCTGCCATGGCATAAAGCGCAACACTGGGGGAGGGACGGTGTATGTGGTGGTTGTGGGACAGCTGAGCAGCTCAATACGGGGTGACTCTGTGCGCGCGGGCAGCAGTGTGGCAGCAGCCGGAAAATAACCCTGGGGCATGGCCACGGCCTCCCTCGCCTTATCTTAATGGCTGTGTCAAGGTCATTAGCACGCCGCCTGCATGCGCCATGGCTCGGCTGGTCCTGTGCTGACCCCGCCGACCTCCGGGGTCGCCGCCTGCCCGCACCTTATCTTAATGGGGGGGGGGGGGGGGGGGTGGTCGTCAGGCCAGTTAACCACGGCCTGTCGAACGGTGTGCGACCTCCGTGTTGTGCATTTAAATCCCAGCAGCAGGCCGCTGGGCACATATACTATATACACTATTTAAATAGAACACAGGACGCTCGGAGGGATTAAAGGACTTTTTATTAAAGTCTGACTACAGGATGAAATCAAAGCGCGAAATGTCAATCACCTGTGCAGCAGGCGCGCGCGCTGCCCAATGGGCGCAGAGCGAGACGCAAGCAAATTGCGCGGCCAGTTAACGTCAATGGTGTAGTCCCGCAAATTGCGCGGCCATGTTAAAATCAATAGGTAAAGTTAAATGTGGGCATTGAACCCAGTACCTGCTGGGGGAAGAGGGTGGCGCGCCGGCCCGCCGGTGGGCGGCATGCCCTCCCCCCGCGCGCTCAGCGTCCCCCCCCCCAATGTCCTGAGGGATGGGTTGGAGAGGTCAAGCTCGTTCTCCGCCATGATGGCGTGAGATACGGACAACGCGCTAGGGCAGAGCAGCTCTGACCGGTGTGAGTTGGATGCGCGCTGGCCGCCGAGTGGCGAGCCGTTGGGAGGCGTTGGCGGGAGAGAAGGGTCGTTGCCTCCCCCAGCCTTATCTTAATGGCGACACGGACGGTTGCGCGCCATCGTGCTTCGCCGCTGCGGGCCGGCCGGGCTCCGCGCCGGCTGACAGCTCCTGGGGGCTGTTCCCCTCCCCCCCCCCACCTCCCGCCTTTGATGGTAAGGGTGATGGACGGGGCAGGCGCCCGGCGCATCTTCCTCCGCACTGTGTCTTTTTAAATCCCAGCGGCGAGACGCTGGGTACATATATATGTAGGTATATATTGATGTGTATGTGTGTAAAGACAGCATGTTAATAATATATATGTACGTATATATATGTTTATGTGTGTAACGAAAGCATGTTAATAATATATATATATATATGTACGTATATATATGTGCATGTGTGTAAAGAAAACATGTTAATAATAATATATATGTGTATATATATATATGTGTATGTGTCTTTTTAAATCCCAGCGGCGAGCCGCTGGGTACATATACTGTATATACTATATATATTATATATACTATATATACTATATATACTATATATACTATATATACTATATATATAGTATATATACTATATATACTATATAGACACTCTATATATATATATCCTATATATACTATATATACTATATATACTATATGTATTCTATATATACTATATATACTATATATATATACTATATATACTGTATATACTATATATACTTTATATACTATATATGCTATATATACTAATACTATATATACTATATATTATATATACTATATATATACTATATATATTATAAATACTATATATACGAAATCTAACCATCTGAGCAGGTCTGGCGGCGGTAGTGACCAGACGCAGCTGGTATCAGGGTGGCCAGGAGCCACTCACAGGTGGTACTCTAGTGGCAGAAGCAGTAACTAACTCCTGAATGACAGTAGGATAGTAGGTAATAACTAATATATAGAAGAGAACTGATAAGTGGTACTGTCCTTGTTTATATTCCCATAATAGATTATAGAGCATATACTAGATATATTATATACACTATATATACTATATTTATATTATATATACTCTATAGACTATATATACTACATATATTATATATACAATATAGACTATATAGACTATATACTATATATATATACTATATATACTATATATACTCTATATAGTCTATATATTCTAAATATACTAAATATTATATATCATATTATATTTATAATGCATATGCTACATAGTACACGTGTCGTTTGGCATACATTGGATTCTGTACAGACATATGTGTGCATAAATAATGAATATATATTCTGCTTCATAAGCGTATATAGAATCTTTTTTTTTTAAATATATATATATATATATATATATATATATATATATGCAGTCAAATCTCTCTAAATCGACCGACAATGGCACCGACTTTAACTTGTCCATTTAGGGAGGTGGTCGGTGTAGGGAGTTTTATATCCTTACAATGGTATTGTTGGGACACAAATAAAGCGGTGGATATATGGGAGTGGTCGATGTGTGCAGGTGGTCGGTTAGGGGTTTTCTGAGACATGTATAATATATATAAAGGCCGGCTACAGTACAAAGAAAGGAACAAGGAAAGTAGCGGTATGAGTTATATATTCTCTGGCTAGGAATATCAGCCTAACCTAATAAAATAAAAAATCCTCTGACGGGACTGATGTTTTTAGGGTATGAAGGTACCGGGGAGCGCCAGAGGTGGCGCCACCAGTCATGAACATGAAGAAGGCAGTACAGTATATAATGTAATAATAATACAAATAATAAACACAATAATAATAATAAGGAAATAATTCCCTTCCTCACCTTTATACTTGCATAATGCGTTATGCATCACATATACTACATACAGTATATATAAATAGTATATATACTACATACACATACTAAACAATATATCATCATAAATATACACATACAGAGGAAATCTAATAAACTCCAGGCCCAAAATGCAGGGCGGCGGCGCGCTGCCAACACTGTTTATATCCGACACACGTCTCACACTAACGTAACAGACATGTCTGACTCATATGAGCACGACGACAATGCCCGGTTGACAAACCCCGCTGACATCTGTGACTGATTGTTCTTTTCCAATTCATTACGAGGCTACCTCTGAGCAATCCTACCCCTAATTGTGCGCGAGCGTGCGGCAATGTGGGCGATGTCACCGCGGCCCGGCGGCCTTGGGTGCGGAGCGTTTGAATGGCGGGCGAAGAGACCTAATTGTCGGGTTTATAGTATCCGAGCTGCTTCCCCCACCTCTCCCCCCCCCCCCTCCCCTTCCTCTCCCATCTTCACCGTCTACCTACGCGCTGACTCCTCCCACTCCCACTCCCCACCTCCCCACCTCCACATCCACCCCCGCCCTCTGTCCTCACTTCTACCCATCCCCGTGAATCCTCCCGCTCCACACCTCCACCCTCCCCTCCCCTCTCACTCCTTCATACCCCTCCCCGCCTCCACCCCCGCCCCACTCCACCCCCTCCCTGCCCCGCCCTCACTACTCCCCTTCCACATCCTACTTCAAGCCCCTCTCCCACTCACCCTGTTCCCTGTCTTTTCTCCCCCTCCCTTTTCCACTCCCAGTATCCTCTACCTCTCCTTCTCCATCCCTACCCCTCTCCCTCTCCCTATATCTCAGTTCTCTCTCTCCCTATCCCTGCACCTTTCTGTCGCCCTCTTCTGACCCTCCCCTCTCTGGTAACTTCTACCTCATGTACCCCTATGTACCCCATCTCTCACTCCTCCTCCCTCCTCTCCCCCTCCTCCCTCCTCCCTCCTCCGTCATTCCTCCTCTCTCCTTCCCCCTCCTCCTTCTTCCTCCCTCATCCGTCACCCTATTCCTACTGTCTCCTCTCTACGTGTTCCCTTCCCCCCTCCCCTCCCTCCTCCCTCCCCCACCAGCACCACCCGCCCCCTCCTCCTCCCACCCACCCGCTGTACACCGGGTTCCCAGTCCCCTCTCCGCAAAAGCCACGCTCGGAACTCTCTGGCACTGCCCGTGCCACGCACATCTTAGCTGGTCGGTTGCTTGTTGGAGTTTTACGTCCTGGACACATCTAATGTCATATCAGGATGGCTACCGACTTGTGACAGTGCATGCTCATGGCGACTTTATAGTACTGCCACACTGGGAAGTCAGGCTGGTGGCACCATGACCCGATATCCCACTCAATCACATTATCCTGACACCGAGCCAAACCATCCTTCCCCTATCCTATTATTAATGCCTACCGCCAGGCTAGGATTGAAGCAACTGGTATCAATTTTATAAGTCATTACTTTGACTCGACCGGGACCCGAACTCCCTATCTCCGCCACGCCAGACACGCGCTCTACCGATTCGTCCCATTGCGCCCTATCCCACGCACACCTTCACGCGCAGGATCGAGCCTGGTCGGGGCCTGGTGGGTACAAAGTGACGGAAGGGGGTGTGGGGGGGGGGGGGGTAGGCGCGAGTTGGGAGTGGGGGTGCGGGTGGGGCGGGGGGGGGGGGAGTGGTGGCATCAGATGGTGCACAGATTGGTATATTGAAAACACGAAGCTCTAGCTCAGTGCGTGGCGTCTCCTAGCGGACCAACCCCCCCCCCCCACACACACACACTCACAGACACTCACACACACCACCCCCACCACCCCCACCACCCCACCCCACCCCACCCCACCCCCACCCCCACCCCCGGGGCAGGGAGGCGCATGCGCGGTTCTTTGTCACTATGCACCGCGTCCACACACGGCAGCCGCGCAACCTTTAAACCAGGCGCAATAGCCGAATCGGTAGAGCGCGGGTCTCGCGTGCGGGAGATCGGGAGTTCGGTTCGAGTCAAACCAATGACATACAAAATTGATACTTGTCACTTCCTAGCCTGGCGCTCGGCATCAATGGGATAGGTCAAGGACTGGTTTTAGCTCAGTGTCAGGATAATGTGACTGAGTGGGATATCGGCTCATGGAGCCAGCGGCCTGATTTCCCAGTGGGGCAGCACTATAAAGTCTCCCCCTCTCCTGGAGGGGGAGACTTTATATTATCGCTCCTCTCTCCTTCCCCCTCCTCCCCCTCCATGAGAGGGGGAAGGAGGGGGAGGAGCAAGTTGGTACCTGTCCTGATATGACTTTAGATGTTGCCAGGACATAAAACTCCAACAAGCAACCGACCGCAACATTTAGGCTTTCCCCTTAGACAAGCATCATATTAAAAAGTTATGACTGAAAGACAGCATGTCCGGCTCTTTGTGCTGGTATGAGGGTGTGGTGGTGTGTGTGTGGGGGGGGGGGGGTGGAGCAGAGGGACAGCGACAGCTATATGATATGAGTAATACCAGTTGGGAAAACCTGGAAATTGAAATAACATCAACGTCGTCAACGATCACCAGTCTGACCTCATTCTGTCGTTCGGGCTTAGAAACAAATATATAAACTCTGTGAGACTGTTCACTTTGAAATCTTATGATGGAAAGAGTCTCCTTGACATTCTTTTCTGTTCCTTTTCAAAATTGACTGCATGGGTTATTTTTGTTCTTTTCTGTGCTTTGTTTGCAATCAGTTAAAGCCGTCTCAGACAATGCGATAATTTGATTTGAACCGCAGTCAATTCATTATTAGGAATGTATGTCATGTCCAAAATTCTAGGATGCGTGTTTTGCATTGTTGGGAACTGAACTTATGATGTGTTCCAGATCCCCGAATTCAAATCAACACTCGGCATTACTAGGATAGGGGAAGGACTGGTTAGCTCAGCATCAGGATAATGCATATGAGTGGGATATTGCGTCATGGTGCTGGCGGCCCGATTTCCCAGTGGGGCAACACTATTATAAAGTCACCATTAGTGCATTCCTGTCACAAGTCAGTACCCATCCTAATATGACCTTGGGTGTTGGCAAGATGTAAAACTCCAACAACCAAACCAAACCAACCTGATTAGTGGGTCAATCAATTACGACCAGTGAGTGTAATTTATGGTTCATGTCTGGGCAGTTAGGCTCAGCTTGGATCAGCTGGTGGAATTAGGCGGACACGCCCTGCTTGAGCTAGTGGAGTGAGTGCTATGCCAGCGTGTTATAGCATATAATACATTCCATACATTCCAAACATTCCACACATTCCATACATTCCATACATTCCAAACATTCCATACATTCCATACATTCCATACATTCCATACATTCTATACATTCCATACATTCCATACATTCCATACATTCCATACATTCCATACATTCCATACGTTCCATACATTCCATACATTCCATGCATTCCATGCATTCCATGCATTCCATACATTCCATACATTCCATACATTCCATCGAGGACTCTTCACAGTAATGGTTTGCCGGACAAATTCCCAGCGGTCAACACTGGGACAAATTCGATTGGCTTGCTGTCTTGGTGTAATAAAATATGTTTGTTAATATTGCAGTAGTCTGCACTGACATCTCAGGCAAGGAGCCGCATAGACATGTAGACTTGGATAGGGTGGTGACATCCGGGAACCTAGGTGGTGTAATGGTTAGCACACTGGCCTGGAATGCAAGAGATGTGGGTTCGATTATCGTTCTCGGCGCAATATTTCCCATTTTCATCACCCCCCATGACACTGGTTGCTGTGACCAGGAGCCTGTACAAGCTACGCGCTGTATGGTTGGTTGTTGAACCTACCCTGTCCATGTGTATGTAAGTGCATTGCCTGTATGTATGTAATTGTAAGCATTACAATTCCAAGAGGATGAGTGTAGTAGTCTGCACTGACCTCTCAGTCAAGGAGCTGCATAGACAGGTATGCTTGGATAGGGTGGTGACATCAGGGAACCTAGATGGTGTGATGGTTAGCACACTAGCTTGGAATGCAAGAGATGTGAGTTCGATTCGCGCTCTATCGGCAATATTTCCCATTTTCATCGCCCCCACGACAATTCTGTCAATACCGAAACATCGATTAAGATTTGATCCTACATATCCAAGGGAACTACTCATTATTTCATGAGGATACCTCCCAACCCTCCACGCCCCGGGCCCATGAATGTTTCAAGTAGCATATTTCGATGGTTTTTATTTGCACAAATCTATATATGTATTTAGTGGGCGAGCCTGCGGGCGAGCTTGGGCATGTGCAGGCCAAGGACGAGTGACATGCTCTTTGTTGTGGGTCACTCATTGGGCCTGCAACTGCCATAGGTGCTGAGAAAGGAATAGTTCTTCCTTCTCTCACTAGGTGGTGCCTTCAGGCACGTCTATCGGCTAGCCTCTGAGGGAATGACATTCAAGCACTGCGCTTGAACCCAACGGACCTGCCTAAGGCATATCCGACATTAAACTATATTTATTTATTCATTTATTGCTTTATTTCTAATTATTCGGTTTTATATTCAATATAACAGTATATACAGCTGTTCCTTATTTGAAATCAGTAACAAAAGGTCAAATCATCATAATCTACTGGTCAGTTGTTTCCTTTTGCCAGCAGAACAGTGTCCTTTCCAATCAGATCATTATTGCACCGTACGAACGGTAAAATATATATAGATATAACACCCATCATTGTGTGTGATTATGTGGTGTATAAATACTTATGCGAATATTACATTGCATGTAATAAACGCCATGTACTACACCTGCAGTGTGGGGAAGGGTCTGTAGCATGCAGTTGGAGCGCCCTGGAACACAGGGGGCCTCCACTGAGCTACCTAAGCATCCCCCGTCTCCAGCCTCGGTTTGGTTCGCGTGGCTCCTGTCCCACTCTCACCCAAAATTTGCTTTTGAATCGAAATAAAAGGCAGTATTTTGTGTACCAGCCAGAGCCTAGGTCAAGAGCTCTCTCCAAACTAATTACTATTGTCTTGTCTCTTCTTGGAATGATCCAATAATATGAAATAACACTAAATGATATTGACATTTGTTGAGTATAATTAATTATATGAAAGGCCAATGCGCATAATGCTGCCTACCTTTGCTCTTCTTGAGGCGAGTGCGCACTGTCACAAGTCGGCACCCGTCCTGATATGACCTTAGATGTTGCTAGGACGCAAAATAACAACCAACAACAACAATAACAACTCTTGTTGAGGCCATTCCTTTGTTGCGGTGGGACTCTGGGAGTGTGTGTGGGGGGGTGCAGGGGGGGAGGATATAAATCTTGGGGTTTGAGTGCCCACGTCCACTGCTGGCAGGTCAGACGTCAACGCTATATTCCTCGACCGCCCCCCCCCCCCCCCCACACACACACACGCCAGCGTGCACCCCCTTCTCCCCCGGGAGATCCACTCATCTCTGTAAGGGTCAGAGGTCAGCAGCGCTCACCAAATTTTACTTCCAAATGTCGTCTGGCTGTCTGCGGGAGGCCGCCGCCCGACGTCCTCGTTACGGCCCGGGCTCATGAATGTTATTACGACATACGTCAGACGCTCACGACCGCCATACGGCACGTGACCCCCACCCCCCTCCCCCACCCCACCCCACCTCTGGCTGGGGGCGCCGTCTATCAGCGGCGGGAAGTACTAGAGTAGTAGAGTGGGCGCCGGGGGATGGGGGTGGGGAGGGCTCGGGGTTGGTGGTGCTCACATACCCCGACGAACAGCAAGTGGAGGGTGGTGGAGGTGGTGGTGGTGAGGGTGGGGGGGGGGGGGGGGAGAAGATGGGAGGGGGGGGGGGGCGAGGCGAGGGGAGGGGGACGGAGGAGGGAGAGGAGAGGATTGGGGAGTGGAGAGGAGAGCATGAGGGAGAGGAGAGGAGTGGAGTGGAATGGAGTGGAGAGGAGAGGAGAGGAGAGGAAGAGAAGGGACGGGGACGGGAGGGAAGGGAAGGGAGGGGGTAGGGGGTGAGTGGATGGAGAGAAGGGGGTGAGGGAGAGGAAAGAGAAGAAGGAAGGGGAGATGATGGGAGTGGATGGCGGGGGAGAGAGGGGATTGGGGTGAGAGGAGGAGAGAGGGAGAGGAGAGGAGAGGAGAGGAGAGGGAGGAGAGGAGATGAGAGGACAGGAGGGGAGAGGAGGGCAGGGCAGGGAGGGCCGAGGAGGGGAATGGATGGGGAGGAGAGGAGGGGGGAAGGGCAGGGGAGGGGAGAGGAGAGGAGCGGAGTGGAGGGTGGGGATGGGAGGGGAAGAGGAGGGAAGGGGAAGGGGGGGGGGAGGGAGGAGAGAGGGGTGGAGGATGGTGTGGGGAGATGGGGGACGGTGGAGAGTAGGGAATAGGGGGTAGGAGGGTGGGACAGCCAGGGTCTCGGGCACGGACGGGGCAGTTGTGAGCACCGACCCGCTGAGTGCTACCGACGTGATGAGGGGATGAGGAGATGAGGGGAAGGGATGTGGGAGGATGGGGGGGGGAGGAGGGAGATGAGGCCGGCGGGCTCCGTGTGTGGTCTAACTGGATAATGTGAACGGCATCCCCTTTGGACGAAGCCGTCATAACTCTTCCTCCCCCCCCCCCCCCCTCCGCCCCACCTTGTTTTGTAGACGGGATGGCCGAATGAGTTGAGCGTCCGTCTCCCTTTTTGGTAGATCGTGGTATTCAAACACACAGGATCCGGGTTCGAACAGTGGTCGAATCAAACAAATGACTGTAAAATTTGTACTTGTTGCTTTCTAGCCTGGTGCTCGGCATTATTACTCTTAGGGCTGGTTCTGGTTGGCTCTGTGTCAGGATAATGTGACTGAGTGGGATATCAGGTCATGGTGCTGGTGGTCTGGTCTCCCAGTGGGGCCATGAGTGATCACCATGAGTGTGCACTGCTACAAGGTGGTACCCGTCATGATTTGACCATAGATGTTGCCAGGACGTAAAGCTCAAACAGTCAACCAAACAACCAGCCCTGTTTTGTTTGTTATTATTATAATTATTATTGTTGTTGGCAATAATAGTAACACAATTAGCATTACACAACCGTATATTCAATTTCACGGTCTGTTCTGTGCCGTAAATAACGTCGGTTGTGATATATGGATGTGCCGTGGTCGAGGTTAACTTGTTTCTGTTCTAAGCCCCCTCCTGCTGAGAGTATATATATAGTCAATGTTCTCTCTACGTGCCCACCGGGCGCGGTGCCCGAATCGGTAGAGCGCGATCTCGCGTGCGGAAGGTCGGGAGTTCGGTTCCCGGTCGAGTAAAATCAATGACTTATGACATTGATACTTGTCGTTTCCTAGCCTGGCGCTCGGCATTAATAGGATAGGGCAACGACTGGTTAGCTCAGTGTCAGGATAATGTGACTGTGGGATATCGGGTCCTGATTTCCCAGTGGGGCAGCACTATGAAGTCCCCATTACTGTGCACTGTCACAAGTCGGTACACATCCTGATATCTGGTCTCTACCGATTCGGCCACCACGTACAGTGTTGATGTTAGTAATTATATGTATGAGAGTATGAGACTTAGGATTTGAAGGATATGAAAAAAGAAAAGGTTGTTTTATTTAACGACGCCTCTGGAGCACATTGACTTTTATCATCGGCTATTGGACGTCAAACATATGGTCATTCTGACATATTTCTTTGGAGGAAACCCACTGTCACAACATAGGCTACTCTTTCCGATAAGCACCAAGGGGTCTTTTATATGCACTTTCCCACAGACAGGACAGTACATACCATAGGCTTGAACCAGTTGTGGACTAGTGGTTGGAACGGAAAATATCCCAAGCTGCAAATGAGTCCACTGAGCAGGATCGATAGGATGATCAACAACTTCACAGGTGGACACTCTACCACCTGAGCTACGCCCCACTCCCCGAAGGAGATGAGGGCGTAGTGAGGTCCCCTTACCTGTCCAGGTGAAATGGCACATACGCAGGTAGGTGAGGGTGGGTGTTTGCATGAGGGAGCCTACAAATGGAACTACTAATGGTTAGGACGTTCACCGGGAATGGCAGACTTGTGGGTTCGAGTCGACTTTAGTCACGATGGTCCCGTTTGTGGCAACAAACCCCGTTTCAAATGAGTGAGTTAAAGTTGCAAAATCCGATGCATTTTGAGTTTCTGCTATTTTTCTCTCTCTCTTTTTTTTATAGATAATTATATTAGGCTGATAATTATAATCTATTTACTTTAGCGTGTTAATACTGTTACTTTAAGGAGTTAATTTTGGAGATATTGAAGTAAAAACATGTTAAATTTAATTTTGATGTGCACATCGAAATGCTGGAGAACATACAGTTCAGCAGTGATATGTTCTATTAACTTGACTTAATATTTCTTCTATACAGCAATACAAGTGTAGTGGTCTGCACTGACCTCTCGAGCAAGGAGCCCCATATACAGGTAGGCGTGGGCAATATGGTGATATCAGGGAGCGTAGGTGGTGTAATGGTTAGCACACTGGCCCGGAATTCAAAGAGATGTGGGTTCGAGTCCAACTATAGATGCAATATTTCCCATTTTCATCACCCCCATGACACTGGTTGCCGTGACCATGATCCTGTACAAGCTACACACTGTATGGTTGCTGAACCTACCCTGTGTATGTATGTCATCTATATGTAAGCGCATTGCCTGTGTGTATGTAATTGTAAGCATTAAAAGACTTACAAATCCAGGGGGACGAGTGTAGTGGCCTGCACTGACCTCTCGAGCAAGGAGCCACATAGACAGGTAGGTGTGGGCAGTATGGTGATATCAGGGAGCCTATGTGGTGTAATGGTTAGCACACTGGCCCGGAATGCAAAGAGATGTGGGTTGGAGTCCCGCTCTAGGCGCAATATTTCCCATTTTCATCACCCCCATGACACATGTTTTAAAATTGCATTATACGATCATTTTGAGGCGTTTGCTTCAGTATTTGCATTAGGGTGATCATAATAGTTTACCTTTCCTTGAACATAACTAGATTAAATAATTAACTTTGGAGATATTCTAAGTGAAAACCAGATAAGGTTACGTTGGTGTGCACATCCAAATGTGGAATCCATAAGATTCAAACGTAACAAGTTCTATTAAAGTTGCATGGGCTGATGAAACATATTTTTTTCAAAACCAAAACAATTACTTATATTTGATTATATATATTCAACTTAGATACTGGTGCATTAACTAATACTTTGGTACATCATATACATAATAATCAGGGAATTTATTACCCCATTCCTTTGGACACCTACGTTAAGACAGCCATTAGGTAGAGAGGGCACTGACCAATTAGGTCAATCTCATGACCTCATTAGTCTGGCCCTCATTCCAGTACCATATATGGCTTTATTCAGGTTCCAGGGCATACGATCATTCCTCATCACGTGACCATTGCGAGATCTGAATCTGGACCACAACAACTGGACTTTTGGCAACATTGCCAAAATTATATTAGGTTCTTTCAGTTCAAATTGATCCAAAATTAAGCGTTTTTTAATCAAAGTGACTCCAGAATAATGCATAATAGGTTATAATGGTCAACCTGATACATTTATCTCCAAAATGAGGGCAAAATTTGAAAGCCATCGGACTATGCAACTTTAAATTGATTTAGCATTTCGCTTCGCAATCACCACTAACTAACTTAGCATTCCTTCCAGGCAGCATTAAACTATTTTTAGAAATGCACCAGTATCTAAATTGGATTTGCAGCATCAAATGCAGGTAAGTGAGCTCAGTGTTTTGGTTTGGAAAATATGATGTTCTTTTCGAACTATGCAGCTTTACATAACACATCATATAGAGATATATCTAATTCAACACTGCCTCCATCGTGTTTCTAGTACTAATACTGGTAGCACTGATATCACTGGTAGCTCTGATAGCACTGGTAGTACTGGTAGAGCTAGCAGTCCTAGTACTATTAGTATTACTACTACTAGTAATGTTGGTGATAGCAGTACTTGTAGTACTAGTAGTACTAGTACTACAAGTACTACTACCAGTACTACTACCAGTACTACTAGTACTAGTAGTACTAGTAGTACTAGTAGTACTAGTTGTACTAGTAGTACTAGTAGTACTAGTAGTACTAGTAGTGTTGACTTAGGTTTATTCTATAATCAATCCTAGTAGTACTAGTAGTACTATTAGTACTAGTAGTACTAAGTACTAAATTACTAGTATACTAGTAGTACTAGTAGTACTAGGTATACTAGTAGTACTAGTAGTACTAGTAGAACTCGAAGTACTAGTAGTACTAGTATACTAGTAGTACTAGTAGTACTAGTAGTACTAGTAGTACTACTACTAGTAAGTAGTAGCTACCACTAGTACTACTACTAGTACTAGTATCCACGTCACTTTGTGCCATAGGTGTCTTATTTTGAAGAAACCCATGCGAGTAAAGAAGAGCCCCCACCCTCACCAGGGGGTGAGTGTAGCCGGGGGCCGCCCGCCCCTTCCTCACCGACACCCACAATCACACCCACCAACGCCCCAAGCCCCGCGTTCGCCACTTTCACCTGCCCATCTAGGTGGCGCTGCAGACCGCAACCGGTGTGTGACTTTTCTGTTTCTTTATTTTTAAATTGTCGGCGTCCTGCTGGGCTTGCGTACAATTGGAGTTAGTTCCCCGGGGCTTGTGTCAGCAGGGGCGGACGGGAGGTGCGGGCAGCCAGCCCCTGGCCAACCCCCGCCCAACCCCCGGCCAACCCCCGGCCAACCCCCGGCTAACCCCCGGCCAACCCCAGGCCAACCCCCGGCCTACCCTCGGCTAACCCCCGAGACACCCGGGCACCGTTACCCGCCCACTCCCGGCCCACCCTCAGGACCGCCAGCGGCGAAGACACCTCTAATTGATTCTGTACAGAACTCCAGGTGGGCCACTGTACGCGCGTTGAAGGAGCCGGGCGCGCTGGCCGAATCTGTAGAGCGCGGGCCTCGCGTAGGGAAGGTCGGGAGTTCGGTTCCCGGTCGAGCGAAACCAATGATTTCACCTAGGAAAGTGAACATTTAGCAGAACTCCATGCACCCATCACCCAGTTTGGTGAACCATTAGCACAATGGCATGCACCCATCGCCTAGGTAAGTGAACCTTTAGTAGAACACCGTGCACCCAGGCCTCAGCTTGGGGAACCTTTAGCAGAATGTTGTGTGGCCATCGCCTAGCTTGACTAACCTTTAGTAGAACGTCATGCACCCATCACCTCGGTCGGTGAACCTTTAGCAGACTGCCATCACCTAGCTTGGCTAACCTTTAGCAGACCATCATGCAGCCATCGCCTACCTTTGCTAACCTTTAGCCGACTGGCGTGCAGCCATCGCCCAACTTGGCTAACCTTTAGCAGACCGCCTTGCAGCCATTGCCTAGCTTGGCTAACATTTAGCAGACCACTGTGCACCCATCGCCTAGCTTGGCTAACCTCTAGCAGACAACTGTGCAGCCATCACCCAACTTGGCTAACCTTTAGCAGACCATTGTACACCCATCGCCCAGCTTGGCTAACCTTTAGCAGACCGCTGTGCAGGCATCACCCAGCCACTTGGCTAACCTTTAGCAGACCGTTGTACACCCATCACCCAGCTTGGCTAACCTTTAGCAGACCGCCATGCAGCCATCACCCAGCTTGGCTAACCTTTAGCAGACTGCCATGCAGCCACCTCCCAGCTTGGCTAACCTTTAGCAGACTGCTGTGCAGCCATCACCTCCCTGTGGCGGTATTGTCCTTGCCAAGCGGGCGTTTATGATTAATCCACGGCTCTTCGATTCTGACTGAGCGCGTGTTGATTTAGGTTTATTCTATAATCAATCTGTCAGTAGGTAACCAAAGCCGGAGGGTGAGGAGCGAGGGAGGCGGGTAGAGGGGAGGGGGGCAGGGGGGGGAGGAGGGAAGGGAGGGAGAGGGGAGGGAGAGGGTGGTGAGAAGAGGGGGAGTGGGGGAGGAGAGGTGAGGGTTGGGGGGGGAGGGAGAGATAGGGGAATAGGGAGAAGGGAGGATGAGGGGGAGGGGGGATGGGAGGGGACAGATGGTGGGCGGGAGGCGGAAGGGGAAGGGGGGCAGGAGGGAGAGGCAGGGGAGGGGGAAGGGGAAGGGGGCGGGATGGAAGGGAGGGGAGGGGAGAGGAAGTGGGGAGAGAAAGGGGGAAGGGGAGGGGGGGGGGATGGGAGGGGGATAGGGTAGGGGATGGGATGGGAGGGCAGAGGAGGGACATGAAGGGGGGAGGAGGTGAGTGGGGAAGGGGAGGGAAGGGCGATGGGAGGGGGAGGAGGGGGACAGAGAGGGTGAGGTGGTGGGGAGAGGGGAATTGGAGGGGAGAGGGGGGGATGGGAGGAAGGGGGGGGGGGGAGACACAGGGGGGGAGAGGGAGAGGTGAGAGGAGGGAAGGGAAGGTGGTCTCGGCGGGTGGGCATGGCTCTATGGCATTATCAAAACCCAAAACCCCCGCCTTCGTTTGCGGCCCATATTTATTCAAACTCAAAGTCACCGTAGACGTGTCGCCTTCAATTTAACCCTGCGTCACAACAAAGAGACGAAATATTGAGGAAGAAGGGGGCGGGGGGCGGGAAGCTGTGGTGGCGGAGATTGGTGGGAGCAGCCCCCTAATTACCCTCATACTGACTGGATGGTGGCTGGGTGGGGGTTGGTGGCTGATTTACTGGACACTTTTCTAACTCCCTTCCACCCGTTCCCGGCTCCCCGCTCCCCGCGCCCCGCTCCCCGCTCCCCGCTCCCCGCTCCCCGCTCCCCGCTCCCCGCTCCCCCCTACCGGCTCCCCGCTCCCCCCTACCGGCTCCCCGCTCCCCGCTCCCCGCTCCCCGCTCCCCCTACCGGCTCCCCTCTCCCCGCTACCCCCTCCCGGTTTCCCGCTCCCCGCTCCCCTCTCCCCGCTCCCCCCTCCCGTTCCCCGCTCCCCCTCCCGCTCCCCGCGCTCCCCGCCCCCCTCTCCCGCTCCCCCGCTCCCCCGCTCCTGCTTCCCTACTCCCGCACCCCGCTCCCCGCTCCCCGGATCCCAGCTCCCCGCTCCCCGGCTCCTGCTCCCTGGCTCCCCGGCTCCCCGGACCCCAGACCCCCGCCCCCCCCCCGGCCCCCTGGTCCCCCGGCCACCCCGGCCCCCGACAACCGGCCCCCGGCTTCCCGCTCCCCGTCTCTCGGCTCCCTCTCAGCCTTCACAACCGCCGGCAGGTAAGGACGGTCCCGCCCCTATTACCGGCGTTCCATCGGATCGCTGATGAGCGGCAAATAGTTTAATTAATTAATACCTCCGCCCGCCCAGACCCACAGACCCACGGACACACGGACACACGGACACACGGACCCACGGAACCACGGAACCAAGGACCCACACGCCCACACACACACCTCTCCCCCTCCTCCCCTGTCCACACACCCACACCCACCCACCCACACACACACAACCACGCACCCACACACCCACACACACCCACACATAAGCACACGTCCACACCCACACACACCCACACCCACACCCACACACACAGACCAGCACAGCAGCCGGAAACCGCTTCTAATTAGGTCGCACTGAGTGGGAATTCTGCTTGGAACAATGGTCGCACAGTGTGTGCGGGAGTGTGGTGTGTGTGTGTGGTGGTGGTGCATGGTGATGTGGTGTTACTGGTGGTGTTGGTAATGGTGGTGTAGTTCTAGTGTTGGTGGTGATATTGATAATGCTAGTGGTGGTGGTATTGCTTGGGGTTGCTTGGGGGGTGGTTTGTAACCTTACGATGGTTACTGGTTGCAGAACTGCAACATTTATAGAGAGGCTCCGATAAATCGGCCCAATCTTTGGTTGAAGATTAATCTTCAGTAGGGAGTGTTGTAGAAGCTGGGGACATCTTTACAATATTGTAATGGCGAAGCGTTGAGGCGGCTCCGAATCTCTTTGGTCCGGCGGTAGTTGAGCGGTAGTTGGGCACTTGTATCCAGTCGACAGCAGCAAGGGTTTTGAGGAAGGGCTGGTAAAGATGGGTGCAGTGGTGGTTCCAGCAATGAGAACAAAGCGAGAGAAAACGTAAAGGTACAGGGCCCCACCCAAGGACACAACTCCACTGGTCAGGGTGGGGATTATGCCTTGGAGAAAAAGAAATGGGTAGAGTCTAGGAAAGAGAAATGAGGAGAGTTGAGTCAAAGGACTGTGTCCATTTGCTCTATGGTGACCAGCCTCGGGCGAGCCAAAGACACGGACAGAGTAAGAGTAGAAGGTGAAATGCCGGCGAGCTCTCCCTCCTGGAACTCTTTTCAGACATATCAAGGAGGAGCAAGGCCAGTGGAGAGGAGATAGAGAGAGGTGTCGATGAACTGCGGTCCGGATAGCAAGTCCTTATTGGTGGTGGTAATGTTGGTGTAGTGGTAGCGCTGGTAGTACTAATGGTGTGGTAGACGTGGTAGTAATGGTGTGATGGTGGTGGAGAGGACAACGGCCGAAAGGAAAAAGTAAGGCACCGCCACATACCACAGCCCTGACGTCACAGTCCACCTTGGGAGGCTGGGTGTGTGTGTGGGGGGGGGGGGGGGGTAGATATGTGTAGGAAAGCAGTCTTCTTCTAAACCACACACTTATAGACGGCAGAACTGTGTAAGACAACACACTCTTTTTTCTATTTTCATTCGATATCGATATGTTTCCATTATATTTATAAGCTACAGAAGAAAGCAGTGAGAATTGTTTGCAATGCTGGATATCGAGGGCACACTAATAAGCTGTTCTTTCATCTTCATGTATTAAAATTAATAGACTTGGTTAAGATCAAATCTAGTATGATAATTTACAATGCAAACAAAGGGCTACTGCCAAAAAAATCTAGTCTTTAGTTTTTAGATACTACCAGGAAACAAAACTCCTTCAACCAAACAACCCATCCTGATAAGACCTTAGATGTTGCCAGGACGTAAAACTCCAACAAACAAACAATCGAGCTGTGGTAAAATATAGACTAAATCATCTGTCACAAAAGGTCGCCCTAGTTGACTTACCTGGCTTAGGCTGTTAGGCACGCATGACTGCACAAGACACTTGGTGAGTTTGGGAGTCGGCCTCCCATTGAGGGGAGGGGGGAGGGGGGAGGGGGGGGGAGGGGGGAGGGGGGGGACATCTGGGGTTGGGGTGGGGTGGTGACTCATTTCACACGAGATTAGGCGAGAGTGAATTACATTTCTTGTACCCGAAGTGGATTCGCAGATGAAGCTGAAATTCGGACAAAACTGAGGGTTTCGCACATGGGCTACCCGCTACCCTACATGTGGGAGGGGTGGAAGGGGGGGGGGGGGCATGATGTGGGAGGGGGGAGGTGTGAAGCTATTTGGGTATTGTGTCGATTCACAAGCGTTGATAGACCAGTCGGGATGGTCGAATGAGTTGAGCGTCCGTCTCCCGTTTTTGTAGATTGTGGGATTCGAACCCACGGGTTGGAATCCTGGTCGAGTCAAACCAATGATTTAAAAGTGTATAGTTGTCGCTTCCTAGCTTGGGACCGGAATTTCGAATCCAGCATAATTATAGTTTGTTTGTTGACGTACCTCCTAGAAACATCTATTGTCATATATGGATGGCATACTTGTAGACATGCTTAACAATTGTGTTTTCTTGAAAATTAAATACATAATTTATTTATTTATTGACTTGCAATGTATTGAATGATTCGTGTAATCTCGTCTACCCCCAAGCTCTGGTCATTATGTATTTATTTATTTATTTTCAGTTTATTGATCGATTAAGTTCCCATCCCTTGGGGCGTCTATATTTATTATGTATTTGTTTCCACTTTATTGAATTATTAGTGTAAGTTCATCTCCCATTCGGCTCGTGTATGCATTCATTTAAGAATTTTTTAATCGTTACTGTAGGCTCGCTGCCTCAAGTTTCAGATTTTACCATTTTTGTTCGCTACATTATTTGATTAAGCAGGGGAAATTTCAATCGCCGACATTTGATCTTCCTCATTCCACTGCTCCTTGCCATATCCTAGTAATGCCGAACACCGGGCTAGGTAGTGACAAGTATACAATTTTAATTCATTGTAATGTTTTCTGTGGCAGAGTGGTTAGAGTGTCTGACTTTTTTCGAGGTCGGATGCCTAATCTGAAGGTTGGTGGTTCGATTCCCTGTGCCAATTTGGATTTCCACCACTGGCTATAACTTACAGCATCATCAAAGGCTGGTCGCTCTCATACCATGTCTATGTGCTGTGGGAGGTTAAAAAGTGAAGGCTTGGGCTTTCTATCGACAAACTGTCTAATGGTGAAAACAAGTCTATTCAGACTTATCCATGATAGGCAGTATAAATCTTCAAGATTTTTTTTTTTTTTAATTGCTTTGACTCGACAAGGGTTCGAATCCGGAGGTTTGATGAATTCCATGAACTGACAAAATGGGAGGCGGGCGCTCAATTCATTCAGCACATTTATGTATTCAATAATTGTATAATTGCTCTAAGCTGCAGTTATCCTGTTTATATATTATTTATTCACGAAGGTTCATTTTATGTGGCGTTTTGTGGGTGAGGGACAATTTTAAGTGGATATGGGTTTTTTTGTGGAGAGCTTTTTTCTTTTCTGTTACTTGGTTGGTGGAGCTTTACGTCCTGGCAACAACTAAGGTCATATCACTTATCAGTACGGGTACCGACGTGTGACAGTGCGAGCTCATGATGACCTCATAGTGCTGCCCCAGTGGGACACCAAGCCACCAGCAACATAAAACTGATATCCCACTCACTCACATTATCCTGATACTGAGCCAACCAGTCCTTGCCCTATCATAACAATGCCAAGTGACAAGTATTAATTTGTAAGTCATTGGTTTGACTTTACTCGACCAGGTTTCGAACCCCACGATCTACCAAAACGGGAGACGGACGCTCAACTCATTCGGCCAGCCGGTCTGACAGGGTCTCTTTTCCTTTAAAACTTGTTGAATTAACAGTATAAGCTACACCCCCCCCCCCTTGGTGTGGGTGGCGGCTCTGAATTATTGCATTCAGATATGAGAAAGGAGTTAATACCTCGACCCCTGACCGAGAGTCGAGTGGTGAATTGGATTGTTTGTTGGAGTTTTACATCCCAGTAACAACTAAGGTCATATCAGGACAGGTGCCGACTTGTGACAGTGCGCACTCATGGTGACATCATAGTGCTGCCCCACTGGGCAATCAGGCCACTAGTACCATGACCCAATATCCCATTCAGTCACATTATCCTGACATTGAGCCAACCACTCCTTGTCATATCCTATTAATGCTGAGCGCCAGGCTAGGAAGCGACTTGTGTCAATTTGATAAGTCATCGGTTCGACTCGACCAGGAACTGAACTCCCAACCTTCCGCACGCGAGGCCCACGTTCTACCGATTAGGCCATCACGCCCGGTCGGTGATTTGGAAGGATACTTGTGAAAAACAAAACAGAAAGGCCTCACCTCCCCCCCCCCCACCACCACCTACACACCCACACACAAACACTCCAATCCACAAAGAGAGATATCATCGGGTATGTGAGTGTCTCAGTGTGTGTGTGTGTGTGTGTGTAGGGTGGGGTGGGGGGGGGGGCGGAGTGCGCCCTCTGTGAAACCGATAGCATCTTTGACCTTCGCGCATTGACAGCTTGTTTAACCGTGCCCGACAGCGGCCCGCCTGATTGGACGCGCCCGGGACGTCACGCTTCATTTGACGCAGCGTGAAGGCGAGCGGCAGGCGGTGAGTGAAGAGCGTGAAGAGTAGCGTGAAGAGCGCGGCGCGCTAAAATAGTGGAAGGGGAAGGGGAAGGGAAGGGGAAAGGGACGGGGAATGGGAATGGGAAAGGGAACGGAAGGGGAACCGAAGGGGAACGGGAAGGAAAGGTGCAAAGGTGTCACCATGGAAACGGCGCCAAGATGGCGTTGTTTACGTAGAGGTGTTAAAACCACAACTCCTGCCTGCTTCTGTCCTTGTTCTCTTTCTTTCTGTCTTTCTTTCTCCCTTTCAAGTTTCATAATTTCTTTCTCCCCGCTCCAATTTCCTCGCTCTAGTTTTCTTCCTCTCCCTTCCTTTCACTCACTTTCACTCTCTCTGTCTGTGTTTCTGTCTGTCTTTCTTTCTGTCTTTCTGTCTTTCTTTCTGTGCTTCTTTCTGTGTTTCTTTCTGTGTTTCTTTCTGTGTTTCTTTCTGTGTTTCTTTTTGTGTTTCTTTCCGTGTTTCTGTCCGTGCTTCTTTCTGTGTTTCTTTCTGTGTTTCTGTCTGTGTTCCTTTCTGTATTTCTTTCTGTTTCTGTCTGTATTTCTTTCTGTATTTCTTCCTGTTTCTGTCTGTGTTTCTTTCTGTATTTCTTTCTGTTTCTTTCTGTTTTCTTTCTGCGTTTCTTTCTGTGTTTCGTTCTGTGTTTCTTTCCGTGTTTCTCTCGGTGTTTGTTTCTATGCTTCTTTCTGTATTTCATTCTACTTCTCTTTCTGTCTTTCTTTATGTCTTTCCGACTGTCTTTTCTTTCTGCAATTCCTTCTCTCTTCCCTTCTCTCTATTTAGTTCATTGTCGATTCAAGCTACCATTAACAACAATCTGCTCCTGATGATTACTAGAAAATTCGGTGGGAATACGGATCATTTCTGGAATGGGTGTTTTTGTGTGTGTGTGTAATGTCCCTTTTCGGCTTGCGAGGGAGGGTGGCATTATATTTATACTAGGCCGGCGTTCTTGGCACCAGCCACGGCGGCGGTGGGAGGTTCGTCCGTGTGTGTGCGCCAGGAGAACCTGCGCACTGACACCTGTCACGGTGCGCGGCGCACAATCGGATCGGCGCGTTTGTTGAGAACACAGGCGAGTAATTAAAGATCAAACGGTGACACCACGCCCAGTACAGGCCTACTACCAGTACCAGCGCGGCGAGCACCGCGCATGCGCACCCACCTTCCCCGCCCGACGCACCCCCACCCCCACCATCCCTCACCCGGCGCACTCCCACTCCCAGCCCCCGGTGCACGCATGCACGCATAAACGCACGCACGCCATTGTAGATTTACAGACAGATGTTCGGCGAAACTCATCTGAAACGGACACCGATCTTTTGATGTGGATTGGCGGCAGTGAGCGGGTATTAAGAACGCCTGAGCAGCCGCCTCGGGTGAGACCGCGCCAAGCCGCAGCAATTCCAACGACGGTATATATATATATATATATATACATATATATATATATATATATACAGTAAAACCTCTCTAAATCGACGACCATGGAGCCGACTTTAAGTGGTCCATTTAGGGAGGTGGTCGATGTAGAGAGTTAGAATATCCTTACAATGGTATTGTTGGGACCCAAATAAAGTGATCAATTTAGGGGAGTGGTCGATCTGTGGAGGGGTAGGTATAGAGAGGTTAAACTGTATATATGTGATGTATATATATAGTAATATACACAGTAAAACCTATAGAGAGGTTTAACTGTATATATATATATATATAGAGTAAAACCTCTCTAAATCGACCGACCATGGGGGCGACTTTAAGTGGTCCATTTAGGGAGGTGGTCGATGTAGAGAGTTAGAATTTCCTTAAAATGGTATTGTTGGGACCCAAATAAAGTGATCGATATTCCATTTTGGGAGGTGGTCGATGTAGAGAGTTAGAATATCCTTACAATGGTATTGTTGGGACCCAAATAAAGTGATCGATTTAGGGGAGTGGCCGATCTGTGGAGGGGTAGGTATAGAGAGGTTAAACTGTATATATGTGATGTATATATATAGTAATATACACAGTAAAACCTATAGAGAGGCTTAACTGTATATATATATATATAGAGTAAAACCTCTCTAAATCGACCGACCATGGGGGCGACTTTAAGTGGTCCATTTATGGAGGTAGTCGGTTTAGAGAGTTAGAATATCCTTACAGTGGTATTGTTGGGACCTAAATAAAGCGATCGATATAGGGGAGTGGTCAATCTGTGGAGGGGTCGGCATAGAGAGGTTTTACTGTATATATTACATATAGCTGATTGAGTCGCGCAAATGGGGCGGGGCCCCCAGAGAGAGAATGGGGGCGGGTACTCCACCAATGCATCAGCACAGGAGGAATGGATAAGATGTATACTCGTATAATGCGTTATACACCATATAAAAACAAATCCTCCGGTGTGACTGACACTTGTCGACACCATTTGGAGGGGAGGTGGGCCGCAGGTGGCGCCACCTGTCAAGTGAGGAGTCTTACAGAGTATAACAATGGTAATAATGACAATATATAATTATAATATATAATGGAAACAATTCCCTTCATATTTTTATACTCGCATAATGCGTTATGTAATATACGAGTCGACACGGAGAGATCTAGTTCATGACTGGCGTTTATTCATCGTCCGTTGTCCCTGGTTGCATTCCATACCATGCTGGTTATCTGCGTGTCCCGGTTCGCCTACATACATTACATCCTCCTTTCATTAGTTTTATTGATTTCATTATATTTATTGTTTCATTAGCTTTAAATAATTACATGAACTCTTAAACACCTCCAAACCCTATGAAGAATGCAACGTTGCACTGAGACATGACATACGCGACTCTACACTCATCCCATATGTGAATGAGTATCTTAAATACTATGCATGTCATTCGTATAGATAGTAACATCATTCTCATAAATAGTAACATCAGTCTTATAGATAGTAACATCAGTCTTATAAATAGTAACATCAGTCTTATAAATATTAACGTTTCGACCACTATCGCATATCGATAATTGTATATGTAATGCATTCTCAATAGCCCAATAACCACATCAACTTTTAACAACGTAACAAATACAGTACCTATTTTGCCATTTCAGTGGAACTGATAACTGCCTAGGTTCTTAAGAATTCACATACTTTATTAAACTTATGTTGTACTCCAACAATTGGCACTTTGGGTGACTGTTGACTTGAATAGTGTGATGTATGAACAACGACTTGATTCACATTTAGGAGTACATGAACATTCGTGACGCCTAGCTGTGAACCATGATACAATAGATCGTACATCATTTCCTGTCCAGTAAATACGGGATGGTTAACAGTGTAGATGTCCCATCTTAACATGTATATAGTCAAATGCTGCCTTGAGTACGCCTATTGCCATTTTAATGCTCCGGTAGGGGAATGTGTTTCGCACTGCCGACAAATTTTTGGATCGTGATTTTTTCACTATACAACTTTGCATCAAGGTATATGTCTTCATATCACAGAAAGTTATAGCTATTGTATTTAACTTATAACACAGTCAACGGCGTCAGGGTTGAGTCACATGGTATGATATCAGTTCCTATATTTTCAATATGCTATCCTACATACAACGTTGAACTTATATATTAGTACATACATAAATACTAATGGTATTATGACTGTTCATTTATTCCTAGTCTTTGTATGGGACGAACAACTCGGCCGTATCGTGTAGTATATTGGTGTGTGTTTGTTTTTAATTCAGGTCTAATAGGGTGGGTGTCACCCTTATGTGAGACGAAAATGTGTTTTCGATTTCGCCTAATTATATTGTTTTGTTTAATTACCATAGTGTAATCTCTAGGGCCAGGTGTGTTTGTTTCTACAATTCTACCTGAAGCCCATCCTCCTTTGTGATGGAGATATCGTACCTCGTCTCCGGTATGCAACTTGTGGTGTTCATGTCCTGCACGGGTATCAAAGTATTTCTTTTGATTCTGCTGTATTCTGCGTATTTCAGTTTTGTTTGTATATTTGCAACTTGGTTTCAAATGTGTTTCTAAAATCGGTAACCGTGTCCGTAGTTTACGGGACATGAGTAGTTGTGCCGGGGATGCACCAAGGCCCTGGATTGTGGTGTTTCGATAATTTAAAAGTGCAATATTGGCATCTTTGCCGTCCAGTAGAGATTTTTTGATCATCAATTTTACAGTTTGTACGTATCTTTCTACCTGGCCGTTACTTTGCGGGAACATTGGGTTTGTAAATTTAGGTGTGAAACCGTAGTTATGTGCAAACTGTAGGTACTCTGCGCTGTTAAATTGTGGACCGTTGTCTGATACTACTGTGTTTGGAATGCCATATCTGCAAAACATTTGCTTCAAATTTCTTATTATGGCCTGACTTGTGGTTGATGTTAACTCTACTATTTCCGGAAACTTTGTATAATAGTCAATGACTAACAGGAAATTCACCTTGTGAACAGTAAACAAATCCACGCCTAGTTTATAATATGGAATACATGTAATGTCATGACTCATCAAAGGTTCAGAATGTTGTTTGTGTCGGTACTCCTGGCAAAGTTGACACTGTGAAACCTTGTCCTCGATTTGATTACTTATTCCAGGCCAAAAGACGTTGTCTCTGGCCAACTGCTTACATTTCACTATGCCTAAATGTGACTCGTGAATTTTATTTAGCATATCTCTCTGCATGGTCTTTGGTATTATAATACAATTATCTTTTAATAACACATCGTCTTGTATTGTTATGTCATTTCTATAGGTAAAAAATGGTTTTACACTCTGACTGAGGCCAGCGCTACTTTTTGGCCACCCATGTTTTGCTAACAACACAACCTGCTGCAATGTTTTATCCTTGTCCAACTCTTGCCTTACTTTAGCTATATTGTTCACTTCCATAACGATTGCGGCCACGGTTATGTCTGTGTCGAACAAGTTGTTCGGTGTTGTCAACGTGGTGTGAGCCCTGGACAGCGCGTCTGCAAAATACATCAGCGTGCCCTTAACATGTATTACTTGTAGATTATAATTTTGTAACCGCATTCTCATGCATTGCATGCGTGCTGATAGTGTGTGTATGGGCTTATTCATAATGGCTACCAAGGGTTTGTGGTCGGTTTGAATAGTCACCTCTTTCCCGTATATGTACTCATGAAACTTCCTGCACCCAAAGCAAATGGCTAACAGTTCTCTTTCAATTACTGCATAATTTGTTTGTGTGTTATCTAATGCCTTGGACGCCATTGCGACCGGTCTATTTTCTTGAAATAAGGTCGCCCCAAGGCCAGATTTAGATGCATCTACTTGAAGGACAATATCTTTTTTCACATCAAAAAATTTTAGAACGGGTGCTCTTGTTAACAATTCTTTAAGTTTGTCGGATGCATAAATTTGTTCTTCTTGCCAATGCCAGGCGACATCTTTAGTTAGTATTATTCTTAATGGCTTAGCTAATTCCGCCATGTTGGGAATAAATTTGTTGACATATCCGACCATTCCCAAAAACCGTTGGACAGCTTTTTTTGTCCGTGGGTGTTGGCATGTCTATGATAGCTTGTACTCTTTCTTTGCTTGGCAATAATCCGTTGGACGTTATTAAATGCCCCACATAGTTTACCTGTCTTTTACAAATTTTAGACTTTTTTGGGTTCAATCTCAGATCGAATTTACGGGCCCTGTCCAGTACTGACTATAGTCTTACGTTGTGTTCTTGTATGTCTTTACCGTATACTAGTATATCGTCAGTTATCACATTTACACCGTCCAAATCACCTAATATATTGTTCATCTCTTGAATAAATATGTCTCCGGCCGTTTTTATGCCAAATGGCAACCTGGTATATCGATACCGACCCCTAGGTGTATTGAAGGTGCATAATTTAGAACTTTCATTATCCAACTCAATCTGCCAATAGCCACTGTTGGCATCAATGACCGAAAAATATTCTGCCCCACTTGTGTTAGCTACTACTTCTTCTATCGTACGTGTTGGATATGGGCCTCTTAATATTGCTTTATTTAATTTAGTAGGGTCCAAGCATATTCGTATTTTACCTGGTTTTCTTACTATAGTGATGGAGTTCACCCATGGAGTCGGTTCATTTTGTTCTATTATTACTTTGAGATCTAACATCCTATTTAATTCTTGACGGACATCATTTATTATGGCGTGTGGTATGCGCCTAGGAGCATCAACGACTGGGGCTACATTTTTGTCAACATGAATATGCGCATTTACTTTAATTCTGCCTAAACCTTTGAATACAGCACTATACATATTTACCAATTTATCACTTGATGTGGTTGAATATGCTACAGTGTTTATGGAGTCCAGTCTTGTTATGAGGTTGAGGGCGACACACGCACTCTTTCCTAGGATAGGGCTACCCTCATCTGTTACTTGGAACTTTAATCCATGACCGCATACGGTGGCGAAAACCTCCCCATGAGGTTTTATACGGTGTCCAGCGTACGTTATCAAGTGACAACGCGTTGGAGTCATGGTCACGTTGTCCATTTGATCGTAAATCCTCCGTGGCACGATGTTCGCCTCCGAACCGGTATCAAGGTTGAACTTGATTATCGTATTGTTCACTACGATATCCGCGTACCATAGATCCTCCTTTTCGTCGTTGTTATCCTGTAATGCACCAACGAACAAATCGTGACTGGTGTCGTCCTCCTGGTATGGTCGCGTCCATTCGTGCTGTTCGTCATGGTGTTGTATGTTGACTTCATTCACTGTCGACTGTCTATTTGTATTACTTCTACACACTTTGACGAAATGTCCCACTTTTCCACAGCCTGTACACTGTTTGTCCTTAGCAGGACACCTACCACTGAAATGTACGTATCCGCAATTCGGACACTTGATTTTTGCATTGTTTGACCCGTATTGTTGACGTTGCGATGCTCGTCTCCAAGGTGGCACACGACGTTGTGACGTCATGCTAGAACTAATTCTTGATAACGCGTCGACGTTTTCATTCGAATCACTGTCTGCATTTCCAGTCAACAAACCTGCCTTGTGTTCACTAAGCCGACACATCGATATGAACAATTCCAATGTCAAGTTATGAGTCTGTAATAATCGATCTCTCAATACGTTGCTTTTCACTCCGCACACAATTCTGTCACAGAGTAACGAATCTTCCAGTAACTCGTATTGACAGTGTGATATGCGGTTACGTAGCTCCCTAATGTAAGTGTTCATACTTTCGTGTGTCTGAAATAGGGAGTTACACTGGTAACGTACCACTGTTATGTTCGTCTTCCCTTCGCAATATACTTTAAATGCCTCAATCAGTACTGCAATTTTGTCTCGGTCCGCGGCTTCAATGTTGAGCGTTCTGTGGATTTTCTGCGCCTCTGGTCCAGCGACATGGAGAAAGACGCAACACTGTACTTTCCCCGTTTTCGCCGCTACTCCTGCTGCTACGGCGTAAATTTTGTATGAATCAATCCACTGGGTCCAGTTTAGAGTGAGGTTGCCTTCCAAGTCCAGTGGCAATGGGGGTTTTAATCCAGAGAGAGCCATCTCATTTGTCAGGCAAGCCACATCTGACACCATGTAATATACGAGTCGACACGGAGAGATCTAGTTCATGACTGGCGTTTATTCATCGTCCGTTGTCCCTGGTTACATTCCATACCATGCTGGTTATCTGCGTGTCCCGGTTCGCCTACATACATTACACCGTTATACATCATATATATATACCGCCGTCGGAAGATTTCTACCAGTAACCGGCCCTCTGATATCAATAGAGGAAACCAATGTTCTGCATAGCACTAACACTAGCAGCTCACTGTGCAGCATGCTCTGTGGAAAAGGTCTTATAGAGGATTTCCACCACAAACCACCCTTTGATGTCAGTGGCAAGAACTGACATTGCAGCTCACTGTCCACCATCCGTAGTAAAACTTTATAAAAAAAAAAATTTAAAGGAAGGTTGTGGTTATTTGTTGGGGGTTTACATCCTGGCAACATCTAAGGTTATATCAGGGCTGGTACCGACATGTGACAGGGCACATTTATGATGACTTTCTAGTGCTGTCCCACTGGAAGGCCAGGCCGCCAGCACCATGACCTGATATCCCACACAGTCATATAATCTCGATACTGTGCTAACCAGTCCTTGTCCTTTCCTATTAATGCCGAACACCAGGTTAGATAGCAACAACTATCAATTTTATAATTTGACTCGGCTGGGAATCGAACTCCCGACCGAGCCAGCGCTCTACCGATTAGGCCACCGCGTCTGGTGAAATAGGGTGTAATTCGTTAATAAACCTACCCCCCCCCCCCACACACACACGTACATCATACTCTCCCAACACCGGCACAGTCAAAGTGAGGCCAATCTCTACATAAGGCCGACACACACATATATCTGATCCACGTCTTGTGTCTGCTTACACTGAGGAGATTGGCTGCACATATATATATATATATATATATATATATATATAAATATATCGATTCCAGTATATATATATATATATATATATATATATATAGGAATGTACATTAAATGGAGCATTGATGAAGACGCGAGGATCAAGATTTGGATCTTTGGATCCGCGGAAGGCGGTCTCTCGTTCAGAGTTGTGTGTGGTCTTAATCTGCATCTTCTGGGGCGTTCATGTGAAAGGGGGGGGGGGGGGGGGGGTAGAAGAGGGGGTGCAACGCCCGCAGCAACCTCGTCACAGTACAGGTAAATAGAGCAGTGTGTAAGTCGGCTATAGCCGGGTGACAGGATGGTCAGTGCTTATCCTACTATGGCTGTGCATGTCCAGTGAAGCGATTTTAACATGATTTATTTGTATATATATATACATATATATATATTTATAAGATTTTTTTAAATAGAAGTTTATTTTATTTAACGACACCACATTGATTTTTATCATCGGCTATTGGACATCAAACGTATGGTCATTCTCACATATTTCTTTGGAGGAAACCCGCTGTCGGCACATCGGCTACTCTTTCCGATAAGCAGCAAGGGGTCTTTTATATGCACTTTTCCCCAGACAGAACATCACATACCACAGCCTTTTATGAACCATTTGTGGACCACTGGTTGGAACGGAAAATAGCCCAAACTGCAAATGTGTCCACTGAGCAGGATCGATCAGATGATTCAAACCTTCACAGGTTTTAGAGCATATTTATTTCTCTTTGTGTAGGAGTGAACTTAGATTAAAGTTGCATAGTCCGATGGTTTGTAGTTTTTGACATTTGCTGAGATAAATACATTAGGTTGATTCTTATAAAATACGTTACTTTAGCTTAAGTCGCTTTCTAAATGAAACCCCGCAAAATTAATTTTGGCATGAATGCCAAAAGTCTGACACCATAGTATTCTGCAGTAACACGTTCTATTCAATTGCCTCAGTATTCCCCTTTGTGTGATGACAAATGTTTAATAGGTGGACCAATATCTATGTTAGATATGTAGAATCAAATTTAGATAATTGTCTTGGTTTTGAAAATTTGATGTTTTCATCGGACTATGCAGCTTTAACATGCGCACACATATATATATATATATATATATACAAGAATATTTCTTTACGGAAATCGTGTTATTTACACAAATACATGCAGTATAAATTCCTCTAGGCGAGTGAAGGATTGGCGCCGCATAGGAGGCGGAGCGGTGCATGATCTTACCCCAACCCACACCCAGAAGGGGTGGGTGGAAGTGCAGGACACTACTGGCATTATTACATGCGATAAAGGGTTTATCACTATCCATATATATACATATTAACATGACTTATTTCCACATATACATATGTGTATATATATATTAACATGATTACTTTATAAATCTTACATATATATATATATATATATATATATATATATATATGTACGTATAAACAAGTGTATGTGTGTAAAGAAACCATGTTAATAATATTTAAATAGAACACAGGACGCTCGGAGGGATTAAAGGACTTTTTATTAAAGTCCGACTACAGGATGAAATCAAAGCGCGAAATGTCAATCACCTGTGCAGCAGGCGCGCGCGCTGCCGAATGGGCGCAGAGCGAGACAATGGATTAAACCAAATGACAGTAACAATGCAATGCAAGCAAATTGCGCGGTGAGATAAAGTCAAAGAACATAGTGATGTAACGCAAGCAAATTGCGCGGCCAGCTAACGTCAATGGTGTAGTCCCACAAATTGCGCGGCCATGTTAACAATCAATAGGTAAAGTTAAATGTGGGCATTGAACCCAGTACCTGCCGGGGGAAGAGGGTGGCGCGCCAGCCCGCCGGTGGGCGGCGCGCCCTCCCCCCGCGCGCTCAGCGTCCCCCCCCCCCCAATGTCCTGAGGGATGGGTGGGAGAGGTCAAGCTCGTTCTCCGCCATGATGACGTGAGATACGGAAAACGCGCTAGGGCAGAGCAGCTCTGACCGGTGTGAGTTGGATGCGCGCTGGCCGCCGAGTGGCGAGCCGTTGGGAGGCGTTGGCGGGAGAGAGGGGCCATTGCCTCTCCCCGCCTTATCTTAATGGCGACACGGACGGTTGCGCGCCGTCGTGCTTCGCCGCCGCGGGCCGGCCGGGCTCCGCGCCTGCTGACAGCTCCCAGGGGCTGTTCCCCTCCCCCCCCCCACCTCCCGCCTTTGATGGTAAGGGTGATGGACGGGGCAGGCGCCCGGCGCATCTTCCTCCGCGCTGTGTCTTTTTAAATCCCAGCGGCGAGCCGCTGGGTACATATATATGTAGGTATATATTGATGTGTATGTGTGTAAAGACAGCATGTTAATAATATATATGTACGTATATATATGTTTATGTGTGTAACGAAAGCATGTTGATAATATATATATATATATGTACGTATATATATGTGCATGTGTGTAAAGAAAACATGTTAATAATAATATATATGTATATATATATATGTGTATGTGTGTAAAGAAAGCATGATAATTATATATATATATATATATATATATATAAATGTACGTATATATATATATATATATGTGTGTACGTGTGGAGAGAAAGCATATTATTGTTAATATATTCGCTCCTACCTGAGAAGAAATAAATGTGTGCCAACATTCTTAATCTAAAACTGCTAATATAGTACTCTTCCTGAAGAGTAAAGATGCTTGGTCAGAGCTTTGGTGAGAGGTGGAGCGGTGGTCTGTGGAGCGGTGGAAGTGGCAAGGGTGGTTGGGGGTGGTTGAATTTGACGTCGATGCACCACTCTGGTGGTAGAAAGGGTTGGTTGGTTGTTGGAGTTTTACATCCTTGCAACATCTAAGGTCATTTCAGGAAGGGTACCGACTTGTAACAGTGCATACTCGTGGTGACTTCATAGTGCTGCTCCACTGGGAAATCAGGCCGCTGGCACAATGACCGGATATCCCACCCACTCTCACATTATCCCCACACTGAGCTAACCAGTTCTTGCCCTATCCTATTAATGCCGAGTGCCAGGCTAGGAAGCGACAAGTATCAATTTTTAAGTCATTGATTTGACTCAACTGGGAACCAAACTCCCGACCTTCCGCACATGAGGCCCGCGCTCTGGCGATTAGGCAATCGCGCCCGGTTGGTAGAAAGGGAACTCGCAGGAATCTATGAGCTTGGTGTATTCACCCATCAGTGTATTATAGCTACCCCAACATCAAAGCGCACCGGTGCATCGTCAACACACAGCCTTGTGCTTTGTCAACCCCTGCACCGAGACCACGTGTCCTGTGACTGGATGGCTGAGACTTAAAGCTGCATAGTCAGATGTTTTTGAGTTTCTGTCAATTTTCTGTGTCAATATTTGGAAAAAGAATTCCCCCCCTTAAGATTTATACTGCCTATCATGGATGAATCTGAATAGTCTGTTGAGTGTCCGCCTCCTGTTTTGGGAGGTCGGGGGATCCGAACCCATGGGTTCGTCGGTTCAAACCCTGGTCGAGTCAAACCAATGACTTAACAATTTATACTTGTCGCTTCCTAGCCAGGCGCTCGGCATTATTAGGATAGGGCAAGGACTAGTGTGCTCAGTGTCAGGATAAGGTGACTGAGTGGGATATCAGGTAATGATGCTGGTGGCCTGGTCTCCGACTGGGGCAGCACTATAAAGTCACAAGTCGGTACCCGTCCTGACATGACCTTAGATGTTGCTAGGACGTAAAACAACAAAAACAAACTGAATAGTTTTGTTTTCACCATCAGACAGTTGGTCGATAGAAAGCCTGAGTCTACACTTTTACCAACCCAACAGATTGTTAACCTCCCACACCACATTGATATGGTAATTGGTATGAAAGCAACTGCCCTTTGATGATGCTGTAAGTTATATAGAGCAATGGAAATCCAAATTTGCAGAGGTGATGGCATGGGGAATTGAACTACCAACCTTTAGATTATGAGCCCAGCCTCGTAAAAAGACAGACACTCTAAGCGCTCGGCCACAGAGGACACCGATAATTTTGTTATAATCCACCTTCCTTGAGTTTGAAGTTACCTATATTTTAAATTAAATGTCTACATGTTGAAGTGCAAACATGTGAAATTAGTTTTGGCAAGCATGCCAAAACTCTGACACCATAGGCTTCTGCAGTAACAGGTTACTATTAAAATCCCTCAGCATTCCCTTCTATGTGTCAAGAAATGCTTAATAAGTGCATCAGTACCTAAGTTAGATATATAGAATCAAATCTAGATAATTGTTTTCGATTTGAAAATATGATGCTTCATCGGACTATGCATAGATCAGATGGGATGGCCGAATGAGTTGAGCATCCATCTGCCGTTTTGGTAGATCATAGGTTTCAAACACATGGGTTTGAATACTGGTCGAGTCAAATCAATGATTTTAAAATGTATACTTGTCGCTTCCTACCCAGGCGCTCAGCATTATTAGAATATGGCAAGGACTGGTTGGCTCAGTGTTAAGATAATGTGACTGAGTGGGGGGATATCAGATCATGGTGCTGGTGACCTAGTCTCCCAGTGGGGCAGTGCTATGAAGTCACCATGAGAGCGCACTGTCACAAGTCAGTACCCATCCTGATACGACCTTAGATGTTGCCAGGACGGAAAACTCAAACAACTATCCAGTCGCACTATGAGGCTTTAACTGCCACCTTTCAGAACACCCACCAAGAGTATGTCACTCCAGGGTATCCATGTGAACTCACAGAAGATCAAACCACACACCCCCTGGCGACACAGACACACCCTCTTCTGCCACAAAGTCACAGACACACACAGATCACCTAAGGGTTTCCCATTCAACCCTCCACTGATTGAGTGCTTTACAACATGAGCAGCTCAGGCATTAGTGTGATTGTCTGGGTGACAAAGAGCACCTATAGGTTCCCTATCCAGTCACACACTGGTTGAGTTCTTCACAGAATAAACACATTAAACATCACTCTGGTTGTTTGGGTGATGACAGATGTAGTATCTTGTTAAGATGGGTTGCACAATTTTATTCCACTTGAATAACATTTTATTCACAGGTGGTCTGTAAAATGATATATTTATATTATTATGCGTTGTGAAATTCACATGGGAATATGAATAACTTTTCTTTACAGGTGTTCTGTGAAATTATATCTGTATGTTATTATGTGTTGTAAAATTCACTATGGGAATATAAATAGCAATGGTGATCACGTGTTTATTATATATATATCTCCTACTCCGCCCACTACTCAGTATGGTGAACTACACCCCTGGCGCCACCTGCAGTCACTTCCCTGTGCCACTGTCAAGTTCCCAGCGGCCGAGTTCTGTTATATTATTATTGTTCTCCATAACACATAAATAGCAAAACCTCAGTTCGCTCTTGAGATGCATTCCTAGAAATACAATGCTAAGCGAATCAGCGCTACATGGGGTCCTTATTATATAGCATTATTAGAGCTTGTTTGTTGTTGAGTTACATCCTAGTAGCATATAAGGTCATGACTGCACTCATGGCACCTTTATTCTGCTGCCCTACTAGGAGACCAATCCACCGACACCCTGGTCTGATATCCAACTTTGAAAACAAATAATACATTAGTTGATTAAAGCTGCAAAGTCCGATGAGGCATCACATTTAAAAATCAAAGCAATTATCTAGAATTGATTTGACATATCTAGCTTAGATACTGATTCACTTTTTAAGCATATAATGCTATGTAGAATGGAAGACTGGGGCAATTTAATTGAACCTGTTACTGTCGAAGCCTTATGGCATCAAAGTTTTGGGATACTTGCCAAAAACTAATTTAATGTGTTTACACTTCAAATATCTCAAAGCTTAGCCATTTAAAATAAAAGTCACATCAAACTAAAGTAACAGATTATAACGAACAATCTAATATATTTATCTCAGAAAAATTACAGAAACTCAAAACCATCGGACTATGCAACATTAAGCTGGAGAAAATTTTAGTTCAACAGCAACAACAAATGGAAAAATGCATGCAACTTCAAGTTGACCCTTGACCCTTTATACAATATTTGGGAATTTCTGGGTGATTTTTATTTAGTGCTATGCAGCCAACAGGCTGCCGGGTACCAGCTACCTTCCTCATCTGACTGATACCCAGCTGCATTGGTACTCTGCAGCCAACAGGCTGCCGTGTCCCAGCTAGGGTCACCTGACTGATACCCATATATAAACCTATAAATGAGGGTGCAAGTCACATGCTCTCTCTCTTTCACCATGGCCACCAGCCAGTCCAGACTATGTACATCTGCCTGTAGCAACTATGTTGGGATTAAAAGAACCATGTGAGTACAATGTTGTCTTCTTGTGGATGTTTCAGACACTGAGCCATCAAGGATAGCAGAAGTAGATAAGGGATATAGAAAAAGATACACAAATTGTACACCTTGAGCCTGCTGGATATGCTGAGGGTAGGTGTCATGGATGCTTACCCTTGTCTCTGTGAGGTTGAGTGCAGCGGACAGTTCGGCCACGTCCACAGAGCTGAGGTAGTGTGTGCGCTGGAACTTCTGCTCCAGGGTGTTCACCTGGTGCTGTGTGAAGGGGACGCGCGGGTTCCGCCCCAACTTCCGCTTTTTGACTCCGTCCTTCCGCTTAACGCCTGTGGGCAGAGGGTGAGAAGGTCAGGAGGTTAGGGGGTCAGGAGGTCAGGAGGTCAGGAGGTCAGGAGGTCAGGAGGTCAAGAGGTCAGGAGGTCAGGAGGTCAGGGGAGCGGATGGAATGAGTTTGTCTCTGTCTGTAGGGTTTGTTTCTGTCTGTCCATCTCTCTCTGTACAGATACAGTAAAACCTTTCTAAATCGACCGAGCATGGGACCGAATCGTAAATGGTCCAAGTAGGGAGGTGGTCGGTTTATGGAGTTAGAATATCCTTACAATGGTATTGTTGGGACCTAAATAAAACGATCTATATAGGGGAGTGGTCGATCTGTGGAGGTGGTCGGGTAGAGAGGTTTTACTGTATATAATTTGAGTTTAAAATATCATATATATACAAATTCATATACAGTAAAACCTCTCTAACCGACCACCTCCACAGATAACCCACTCCCATATATCGATCCCTTTATTTGAGTCTCAAACGACCACCCATACAATACCATTTAAACTAAATGAAAATTCCCTAAATTGACCACCGCCCTAAATCGACCGTTTAAAGTATTTACACAGATGCATATATATGTAGTGTAATGTATATTACATATATTATTGTTAATGGAGTCTGTAGGTGAAGGTGCGAAGTTCAATGCTCAAGCACTGCAGCAGCCTGGTCAACACTCTAATTACTATTCAGATTGGTTGTTGGAGTTATGAAGACGGCGTTATTCAGTCAGAATCTCAGATACTCAAATAGAATAACAAAAACAAATAATTTATATATAAAATTATAATAATAACATTTCAATTTAACTGACTTAACAATTGATACTATTACTAGTCGCTTCCGAACCAAATGGTTGGCTCAGTGTCAGGATAATGCGAATGACTGGGATATCAGGGCAGCACTATAAAGTCGCCATGAGTGTACATGGTCAGAAGTTGGTACCCGTCCTGAAAATATCACTTTAGATGTTGCCAGGATATAAAACTCCAACAACCAATGTCCTGATTTGACCTTAGATGTTGCCGGTGTGTCAAACTCCAACAACCAACCAACCACCGCCTTCATCCTCGTATAGGGACCGTCCTGATATGACATTAGATGTTGCCAGGAAGTAAAACTCCAACAATCATCCAACCAACCACCGCCTTCATTGTCTCATAGTCATAGGGACTGTCCTGATATGACCTTAGATGTTGCCAGGAGGTAAAACTCCAACAACCAACAAACCACCGTCTTCATTCTCTCATAGGGACTGTCCTGATAGGACCTTAGCTGTTGCTAGGAAGTAAAACTCCAACAACCAACCAACCACCGCCTTCATTCTCTCATACTCATAGGGACTGTCCTGGTATGACCTTAGATGTTGCCAGGAAGTAAAACTTCAACAATCATCCAACCAACTACCGTCTTCATTCTCTCATACTCATAGGGACTGTCCTGATATGACCTTAGATGTTGCCAGGAAGTAAAACTCCAACAACCAACCAACCAACCAACCAACCAACCAACCACCGCTTTCATCCTCTCATAGTCATAGGGACTGTCCTGAGAGGACCTTAGATGTTGCCAGGACGTAAAACCCCGACAACCACGACCCTCATACTGTCACAGGGACCGTCCTGATATGAGCTTAGATGTTGCCAGGACGTAAAACCCCAACAACCAACCTACTGCCGTAGGGAACTGAGTCTTAAACGACTAATCTTGTGGGTCCCGCTCCTAAATCCCTACCTCTATGAGCGGTTCGCACGGTTCGCCTAGATTTGTGAACACACGGTGGGGAAGGAACAGCGCATAATGACAATTCCTTGATTGGCTTCTGGGTGCAAGAGGTGCTTTGGGTGTTGGTCTGCACATAGTGAGGCACTAATTAATTAGCCAATTCGCTGGTTATACCTCATTAGAGGCACTAATTACCCGCCAGCGTTCCGCCAGGTGGGGCGGCGGCTAATGGGTCTGTCATGGTTACAAATTACAACGCATTTCAATTAGCATATATCCGAGAACTGTCACGGCAATTGTCAGCGCCGAACGTTGTTTAATGTCCTCATGTCAGCGAAGTTTCAGGCGCAAGGCGCATATTAGTAGGACCTGGTAGACAGCTCCCCGTTACACCCACACACTACACACATTTACACACACTACATATATGTACACACACTACACACACATATTCTGCACACTCTACTAGTACTAGACATACATTACAATTGATATATTTTTATTATTATGTTTTGTACATTAGTTGATTAAGCATGGGGCTATTTCAATCGTTGATAATTTGTCTTCCATCGGGCGCGGTGGCCGAATCGGTGGAGCGTGGGCCTCGCGTGTGGAAGTTCCGGAGTTTAATTCCTGGTCGAGTCAAACCAATGACTTACAAAATTGATAATTTTCGCTTCCTAGACAGGCACTTGGCATTAATAGGATAGCGCAAGGACTAGTTAGCTCAGTGTCAGGATGATGTGACTGAGTGGGATATCGGGTCTTGGTGCTGGTAGCCTGATTTCCCAGTGTGACAGCACCATTAAGTTGTCATAAGTGTGCACTGTCACAAGTTGGTGCCAGTCCTGATGTGACCTGAGATGTTGCTAGGACGTAAGATTCTTACAACCAACCAACCAATTGGTCTTCCTTCACTCCACTGCTCCTTGCTCTCTCCTAGTAATGACAAGCGCCAGGCTAGGTCAAATTTTAAAGTCAGTTGTTTGACTCGATCAGGGTTCGAACCCCACCCATGGGTTCGAATCCCACGACGTTCCAAAACGGGAGACGGAGGCTCACTTCAATTGGCTATCCCGTCTGGGTCATACATTATACATACACTGCACACATTGCAGATACACTACACATATAATACACATGCTTTACGCATAGATTACACACATTGCACATGAGTGTGCACTGTCATAAGTCGGTACACATTCTTATGTGACATTAGATGTTGCCAGGACGTAAAACTTCAACAATCAACAACTAAGCGTCCCGTCTCCCGCAATGAGACAAAGTAGTCAATGGCGCCCCCAGCCACAATGCCGGACAATCACCCTATCAAGCACGGGCTATTACCCTTACAACGAAGTTACAGTTACAGGCTTCTTATTGTTACTTCCGCCGCGTTTGATGTTCGCGCATGCGGCTTTCATGAGTATGTAGATTACATAACAACAAACCAGCCACCCATCCCATCCTAACCGGCCAGGCGCCGCCCCGTCCCCGCCCCCGCGACACCCTGCTCCCGTCCCCGCCCCCGCGACACCTTGCCCTCGCACCCACCCGCCGATCACTCCAACACTTTCCACGTTAAGCAAAAACCAAAGACAATCACTCACGGGTCGTTACGCAACGACGTCCAGACTAGCTAGTATAACGCGGGGCGCGTCAGGGATGGTGCGGCGGATAATGTCCGCAAGTGGCGCGGCAGGCACAGTCCGCAAGGTGACGGGACAAACTCAGTCCGCAAGGTGGCGGGACAGACACAGTCCGCAAGGTGGCGAAACGGACGCTGTTCACAAGGCGGCGCAAGCAGACAATGTCCGCAAGGTGGTGCAGCGAACGCTGTCCTCAAGGTGGCGCGATGGACGCTGTCCGCAAGGTGGCGCGATGGACTATGTCCGCTCGGGGGACGCAAGCTAACCAAGTCCGCAAGGTGGGCAATGTCCGCATGGTGGCGCAAGCGGACCAAGTCCGTATTATGGCGCGGCGGCGGGTGCTGTCCTTAAGGTGGCGCGGTTGTCAAGGTTCGCAAGGTGGCGCGGCGACGGACAATGTCCGAAAGGTGGCGCGGCGACGGACACTGTCCACAAGGTGGCGCACATCCAGTTTGGGACGCCACTACAAAGCGGGTGGTTGAGGGAGTGTGTGTGGTGGGGGGGGGGGGGGGGGGTGTTGGCGCAAACAGTGGGATTCTCACACAGTCGCGCCCTCTGTTCGCCTAAACGCAATGACAGGGCGCGGCCCAGCGACCAAACAACTCACCCCACCCACCCGCCACACCACACACAGTACTCAGTCCCACTGAGCCTGTGTTGCGCGCGATGAACAAACAGCCGTCCTGAGCTTTCATAGAGGCGCCATCGATTGAGCTGTGATTAATTAACTGGGTTCATTACACACGGGAAGGGCCGTCTTCAATTATGCCACATCCTTCATTTGTGACGCCATTCTACACCACCTCCAACTCCGAAGGTGTCGTCAAAATATGTCCGCCCACTCACCCTGTAGAAAGTCGCCACCGGCGATTCTATTTGGAAATAAAAACAGCCACCACGGAGATTTTATTTGTCTAAATAAAATTCCCCTCTCCCCCCCTTTCCCACCCCCCTCCTTCACTCCCGTGACCTCCCCTCATTCCTCCCTTCCACCTCCACCTAGGATTGATATAGCTATCTTTAGAACCGTTTTCATCACTCTATTATTTGAACAAAATTGAGTAGGCGATTCTATTTTTAAATGAAACCAGACCCCGGAGATTTTATTTTTCGAAGTAAAACTCCCCCGGTCCACCCCCCCTCCTCGCCTCCCGTCACATCCCCTGCACTCTTCTCTCCACCTACACATAAGATTGATAATAATATAGCTATCTTTAGCTATCTTTAGAACAGTTTTCATGACTCTCTTATAACATTGATTAATTAGCCTGATTTGGTGGTTTCCGTTGGAGTTTCGTCATTAAAACCGGCACTAGTATGCTATACATATCACACATTAATTAAAGGGTTTCTCTTTTGGTGTAATCAGATGGTCTGGGGTTCTGTCTTCTTTGTATTTTTATAGTTTTTAAAAATAGAGTTACATGCATAAGGTTAGTAACTTCTACTTCAAATGGTTAAAGCTGCACAGTACGGTGAAAACATCAAATTTTCAAAACTAAAACAGTGATCTAGATTTGATTATACATATCTAACCTAGGTACTGGTGCCCTTATAAAATATTTGTCACCATATAGAACATAGAATGAAATACCAAGTCAATTTCATAGAACCTGTTACTGCAGAAGCCTATTTCATCAGAATTTTGGTGTGCCTTGCCAAAATTAATTTGGTATGCTTGCACTTCAAATAGCACAAAAGTTAGGTATTTAAAATCAACGTTACTTGAAACTAAAGTAAAGTAATGATCAACCTAATATATTTATCTCAGAAAATGACATAAACTCAAACCCATCGGACTACGCAACTTTAACATTGGAGATATCTGAAGTGAATTAATGCCAAATTTATTTTGGCAAGCATTTCCAAATTCTGATACCATAGCTTTCACCAGTAACAGGTTCTATTAAACTGTCTTTGCAATCACCTCAATACAGCACCACATGTCTAAAGTACACCACATGTCTAAAGTACACCACATGTCTAAAGTACACCACATGTCTAAAGTACACCAAAATCTAAATTAGATAAGTAGAATCAAATCTAGATGAGTGCTTTGGTTTAGACAATCTGGTGCTTTCCAACGAACAATGTAGCCTTAACTCCGACTCCGAATGTGGCTAATATAATATCGCTTTTTGAAAATCACTTTTAATTCTAACCCAGTAGGCTAAAGCTGTGGATGCAAACGCGAATGAGGCAAAAAATAAAAAAGCATGTAAAGGCATAGTACTAGTAGTGCTTCCATACGTCCGAATGCGATCGCTAATGCGAATCTGAATGCGAATGCGATAAATGGATCGACCCATGGACCGATCGGTGCGAATGTTTTTTATATTTTTTTTTTTTTTTTTTTTTTTATTGAGGCTGTATTTATACTGTCCATAGCATATAAGCCCGGGTACCCAGGCTTGTTTTCAATGCTGGCCAGTTGTAGTGTTGGTGTTATCTTACCACACAGTGGCTGCTGATAAGGTATTTGATTGCCTGCATTTCAGTAGCAGATAGATAATTGGTTGGTATGGTTAGTAGCCTATGTTAGTTTTTTTGGATTTTCTTGGTATATATGTTTTTATTTTTCTACTCTTATTACTAGACTAGCCTACTCCTATTTACATATCATAGGCTTGTACGTAGCTGTGTGGTGTGTTATCTGGCTACTTTTGGCATGGTTACCTGGTGGGCCGTGACATATCACATGCCCCTTTGCAGTGCAGCTTACTGGGGGTTTCCTAGCCTTATTTTGCACAGATATTTTTTGTAAGTTTTTAGGTCAGGAATTTGTCGTTCCTTTACCGTTTGGGCATTCCACAACTTGGCAGCCATTTCCAGCGTGCTTCTCTCATGAGCTTTTATTCGGCTTCTGGTCTGCTTTAGTAGTGGTGCATTATTTGCTCTAGTAGCCCTTTGTGGTTTTGTTAGAAGTTTACTGTTTTGACTATAGCTATATGCTAATGTTTTCAAATGAATGCAAATGTGAATGCGAATGCGAATGCGAATGCGAATGCGTTTGTAATAGAAAACAGCATTAACTTAGACCTTCGTTCACACATTTGGAGCAAAAAAAAAAAAAAATGGCATGGGTATCTTTTTTTGTTTGTTTGTTTGTTTGTTTGTTTGTTTGTTTGTTTGTTTAACGACCCCCCAACCCCCCAGCACAAAAAGTATACATTGACTATTGGGGCCGGCATAGATCTATGCCACATATACCGCATTCGCATGCTGCATGCCGCATGCCGCATGCCGCATGCCGCATCCCGCATGCCGCATCCCGCATCCCGCATCCCGCCTACCGCGTAAATGGAATCTTAGCATTATTCTCTGCCTTTGTCAGGTAGCTAGCTACCAGAATCCTTCGACGACCCATCAATACGCGCTAACCAGGAAATTGCAATCGCCGACAATTTGTCTTCCGATTTCCGCATTCCACTGCGCTTTGCTGTTTACTACTAGTACTGTAGTAGTAGTACTGTAGTAGTAGTAGTAGTAGTAGTAGTAGTAGTAATGTCAAACACCACACTAGGTAGCGACAAGTATAATTTTGTTAATTCATCGGTTTGACTCAGCCATTTTCGAACACAGAGCTTTGTGAAGTGAGCGGATTCACTGTGGATTCGATACATTATTCCTTTCATTTCATATTGTTATTCGCAAAGATGCCAGCACCAATGGCTTAAAATGAATAGACAAACAACAACCAACCCATAATTGTACACAACCACCGAGATACTGGTTTGACCCGGGTGTTTGACCCCATGAAATACCAAAACAGGAGGCAGATGCTCAACTTGATGCTAATATATATTTTTTTTCTATCATTGTCGGTGTCACACTCTGCCCACCTTCCCCGAAATCTCCTTTCTCTCCCACGGACATGGTGGCCGAAAAGGTAGAGCGCGGGCTTCCCATGCGGAAGGTCGGGAGTTCGATTCCCAGTTGAGTCAAACTAACGACTGATAACATTTATAGGTGTCGCTTCCTAGCCAGGCGCTCAGCATTATTACTAATTAGGATAGGGCAAGGACTGGTTGGCTCAATATCAGGATAATGTGACTGAGTGGGATATCAGGTTATGGTGCTGGCAGCCTAGTTTCCCAGAGGAGCCAGCACTAAAAAGTCGCCATGAGTGCACACTATCACAAGTCAGTACCCGTCCTGATATTACCTCAGATGTTGTCAAGACTTAAACCAACAACCAAAGCAACCAAACCTTTCTCTCCTCAACCTCGCCGTGAGTCTGATAAGTTGGTTATTTGTTGGAATTTTACGTCCTGGCAACATCTATGGCCATATCAGGATGGGTACCAACTTGTGACAGTGAACACTCATTGCAACTTTATATTGCTGCCCGACTACAAAATCAGACCATGACATGATATCCCACTCACATTATCCTGACACTGAGCTAACCAGTCCATGCCCTATCCTGTCAATACCGAGCGCCGGACTAGGAAGCGATAAGTATCAATTTTTTAAGTCATTGGTTTGACTCAACCGTTAACCAAACTCTCAATCTCCCGCAGGGGAGGCCTGCGCTCTACCTATCTACCTATTCGACCACCGCGTCCCATCCAGAATGCTAAGAGCACGTGCAAATTGCAAGTAGCGGCCTGAAGTCTGTTCTAAATGAAATCGCCATTCTCTCCGCTAGAGGTCTCTGCGGCTCCTGCCTGCCTAATCCCGTCTAGTCGCCAGCTGTCTCCGTCAGAGGTAATGAACAGACAGACACCGAAATACCCCTATCGTGTGTCATTGCTGATTGTAGAATTCATCACTGTTTCCATTCAGCTTGAGCACGGCCGGGTCTGGTTGCAAGCCAAACCCCTTTAGCCGTACCCGGGGTCGGCTTACCAGCAAAACGCCGGTGCAAAACAATCTAAAATTAAAAAGTAATAATAATAAAAAAAACAGATTAAGAGTTGGCAATTATTGGAAAAGTGAGTAAAGCATTCATTTGTCTGGTGTTTGTGTGGTGTGGCACTATTTCCTGCTGCGATGAATACGTGAGAGTACGGAGGGTGGGATACTACTGTAGAAGTCTGCACTGACCTCTCGGGCAAGGAGCCGCATAGACAGGTAGGCGTGGTTAGTGTGATGACATCAGGGAGCCTAGGTGGTGTAATGGTTAGCACACTGGCCCGGAATGCAAAGAGATGTGGGTTTGAGTCCTGCTCTAGGCGCAATATTTCACATTTTCATCACCCCCATGACACTGGTTGCCGTGATCATGATCCTATACAAGCTATTCGCTGTATAGTTGTTGAACCTGGCCTGTGTATGTAAGTAAATGTGTTTGTTGTATTGCCTGTGTGTATGTAATTGTAAGCGCTAAAAGACATACAATTCCAGGGGGACGAGTGCAATTGTCTGCACTGACTTCTCAGGGAAGGAGCCACACAGACAGGTAGGCGCGGGTAGTGTGATGATATCAGGGAGCTTGGGTGGTGTATTGGTCATACACTGGCAAAGAGATGTGGGTTTGAGTCCCGCTCGAGGCACAATATTTCAAATTGTAATCACCCCACGACACTACCATTATTATTATTATTATTGTTATTATTGCTATCATTGTTACCATTGTTATCAGTGTTCTTCTTATTATTATTATTGGTGTTGTTGTTATTATTATTGTTATTATGGTTGTTATTATTATTTGTTAGAGTTGTTATTATTGTTGTTATTATTATAATTATGAATGGTATTATCGTTATTATGCTTGTTGTAATTATTATTGGTATTATTATAATAATATTGTTATCATTATTGTTGATATTTCTGTTACTATTTTTGCTATTGGTATAGTTATTGTTATTGCTATTATTACTGTCATTTTTGTTAGTATTATTATTATATTATTGGTATTATTGTTGTTATTATTGCTGATATTATTGTTGTTATTATTATCATTATTATCACTATTATTGTTGTTATTAGTATTATTGTTGTTATTGTTCTTATTAGTATTGTTCTTATTTTATCACTATTATTGCTGTTCTTATTGCTATCATTGGCATTATTGTTGTTATTATTATTGTTATTATTATTGTTATTATTATTGTTACCATTGTTACCATTGTTACCATTGTTACCATTGTTACCGTTGTTACCATTGTTACCATTGTTAGTGTTGTTACCATTGTTACCATTGTTACCATTGTTATTATTGTTATTATTGTTATTATTGTTCACAAGTATAAATGCTACGTGAATATATATACTTTGCTACTTCCTCCATCGGTGTGTTGGTGGAGTGCCCCACCCCCCGCCCCCCTCCATCTATCGAGGAGTTGTATACGGGTGCCCGCCACCCCCGCGCCCCACACACTGGAGGAATAGACCTATTTCATATGACATCAGCATAGGTATCTAGGTCAGTGCGCACACCTTTTGGCTGCAGGACAACACACTGTCACACTGCAAACTCAGTGGCTATGAGCAATCTTCATACAGAAAAAGTTAAATATCTCTAAAACCACATCACCTAGACACAAGCCGCTTGGAACACATATAGAAAACATGTTTAACAAAAAGATTATATTACATTGATAAGGTTAGGGTTCTGGATTTCTATTAATTTGGAATAAAACTGACGTTTTGCACTGTGTATACCGGCAAACTCAATGCATTGTCAATGGCCCTGAGCAATCTTCATACAAAAGAAGTTTAATATCTCTAAAACCACACCACCTAGCCACAAACCGCTTGGAACACATATAGAAAACATGTTTAACAAAAAGATTCTATTAAATTGATAAGGTTAGGGTTCTGGATTTCTATTAATTTTGAATAGAACTGACGTTTTGTACTGCGCGTACCGGCAAACTCAATGCATTGTCAATGGCCGTGAGCAATCTTTATACAGAAAAAGTTAAATATCTCTAAAACCACACCACCTAGACACAAACTGCTTGGAACACATATAGCAAACATGTTTACCAAAATGTTTCTATTAAATTGATGAGGTTAGGGTTCTGCATTTCTATTAATTTTAAATAAAACTGACGTTTTGCACTGCGCATACCGGCAAACTCAATGCATTGTCAATGGCTGTGAGCAATCTTCATACAACAAAAATGTAATATCTCTAAAACCACATGACCTAGACACAAACTGCTTCGAACACATATAGAAAACATGTTTAACAAAGAGATTATACTAAATTTATATGTTTAGGGTTCTGCATTTCTATTAATTTTGAATAAAAGTTAAAACTGATGTTTTTCACTGCGCGTATCGGCAAACTCAATGGCATTATGCCTTCCTTCTGCAGCCAAGCTGTGCACGCATACACAATGTTTATGAACATTGAAAGGGGTCTATACATGTGCCTGGTTGGTGTTCAGGTGTGACAATTGACCATCGCTCATGCCTTAATCAAGAAGGTGTAGTAGTCAGTGAATTAATAGTAGAGTGGACCCCCGCTCTCATTTACTGATTTAGTCACCTACACCCACCCCCCTCAACCACCCACCCCACCACACGACCCACACCTCCCCATCTCTGTATACAGCTGTTAGCTGAGTATAGGTCGCGTATACACTCTCCAACAGCCGCACTCATGTATGCACACACCCAACCATACCCACATCCACCTACCCACACACATACACCCACACACATACACACATACACATACCCAGTCACACCCACACCCACATATTCACACATACACATACCCACACACATACACATACCCAACCATACCCACACCCACACACACACATATGCGCACACATACACATACCCACACACAGACACATACCCAGCCACACCCACACCCACATACGCACACACATACACATACCCAGCCACACCCACATCTACATACACACATACACGTACCACATCCACATACCCACACACATACACATACCCATCCACACCCCACGCACATACTCACACACATACACACACACACAATCACAGCCACACCCACATACTCACAAATATACACACATATACACAAATACACATACCCAACCACACCCACAACCACATACTCACACACACACACACATACATGCACATACCCCGCCACAACCCCCCTCGTACATGTATATACATACGAATACCACCCCACCCCACACACATACAGCCACATCCAAACCCACATACTCACATACACATATATACATCTGCACCCCCCGTCGGTACCCGTCCTGATAATACCTTACATGTTGCTAGGACGTAAAACAAAAATCAACAATAACCAACACCCTCACACACTGACGCACATACCCACACCCGTCCGTACCCAACAACCCCCCACACACTCATGCACATACCCCCACCCCCCACCTCCCGTCGGTACCCGTCCTGATATGACCCACGTATATACCCACACCCGTCCGTATCATACAACCCCTCACACATTCACACACATACTCACCCCCCCCCCCATACAGGCTTACCCCCGCCCCTGCCCCCCGTCGGTAGGGCCTACCCGTTCTGATGACCTTAGATGTTGCTAGGAGGTAAAACAACAACCAACAATAACCAACAGCGATCACACACTCACGCACATATCCACACCCGTCCGTACCCTACAACCCCTCACACACTCACGCACATACTAACACCCCACCCCCATATAACCTCCGCCTCCCCCGCCTCCCCACTCCCTCGTCGACCCCCCCCACCCCACGCCCCCCCACGCCCCACGTCCCAAGCCCCTACACCCCCACCCGCGCCCCCGCGCGCCCCAGCCCCCACGCCCCACGCCTCCACGCCCCACTGCCCCCACGCCCCACGCCAACGCCCCCACGCCCCAGCCCCAGTCCCACGCCCCCACGTCCACCGTCCCCACGCCCCCACGCCCCCACGCCCCCACGCCCCCACGCCCCTGTTTGGCTGCTGCGTCTGGCAGCGTAAAATGACAAAACTGCAGGCAAAACCCTCGCCGTGTCTCGCCGCTGGCGGCGCGCTTTTGAAATGAAATCGGCGCGACGAGAGGCTTTTAGAAAGCATGCTATGGGTCTCGTATTCACGGCATTCATGCATGGTGGGGAGCCAATCAGCAAACAGCCAGTCCAGGCTTATAAGTCCGGGAAGTCTCAGTCGCCCCCCCCCCCCAACCCCAACCCGGCCTCTACCCCTCATTCCTCATTCCCCCAACTCCTGCCCCCAGCTCGCACCCACCCACCGACTAACCCAGCCACCCAGCCAACCGTCTTCCCATTGCTACCTCTTGTGTGTTAGTTTGTTTTTCCCCCATCATCATTGTTGTTATTATTTCGTTTTCTGTTTTGTCGTCAGACGCATGTGCGATAGGTTAGATTGAGAAATTGACAGATCAGAGATGGAGCACGCAGAAAAATAGGGACAACACGGAGGGAGGAGAGAGTGGGGTGAGACGGGGGATAAGAGCAGAGGAGGAGAGGAGTAGAGGAGAGGAGGAGATGAGCTGAAGGGGAGAGGAGGAGGAGATTTGCTGAGAGGGAGAGGGGGAGAGGAGGAGAAGGGCGAGAGGAGGAGAGGAGGAAAGGACGAGAGGAGGAGAGGAGGAGAGGGGTAGAGGAGGAGAGGAGGAGAGAAGGAGCGGATGAGAGGAGAGGGGGGGGGGAGGAGGAGGGGAGGAGAGGAGGAGGGGCGGGGGAGAGGGGGCTGGAGCAGTGCATGACGAGGAGGACGAGAGGAGGAGGAGAGGAGAGGAGGAGAGGAGGAGAGCAGGAGAGCAGGGGGGGGAGAGGAGTAGAGGAGAGGAGGGAGGAGGAGAAGTGGAGAGGACAAGCGGGGGAGAGGAGGAGTGGGGGAAGAGCAGGTGAGGGGGGAGAGGATGAGAGGGGAGACAGGGAGGGGAGGAGAGGGGAGAAGGAGGGGGAGGAGGGGGAGGAGGAAGCGGTGTTGTTGGAGAGGATGATGAGGACGAGAGGAGGAGAGGAGGAGCGGGGAGAGGAGGAGAGGGGGGAGGGGGAGAGGACGAGAGGGGAGGGAGAGGAGGAGAGGAGGAGAGGGGGAAAGGAGAAGAGGAGGGGAGGAGAAGTGGAGAGGACGAGAGGACGAGAGGACGAGAGGAGGAGAGGAGGAGAGTAGGAGAGGAGAAAGGGAGGGGAGAAGCGGAGTGGACGAGAGGAGGAGCGGAGGAGAGGAGGAGAGGAGGAGAGGAGGAGAGGAGGAGAGGAGGAGAGGAGGAGAGGAGGAGAGGAGGAGAGGAGGAGAGGATGCCAAACGCAAACAACCAACCACACTCACCCAGATCTCCCCATCCTCCTTCCACACGCTCACCCCCGCCCTTCTCCACACACACACACACACACCATACCCCACGCATAACCACCACCACCACCATCATCACCAACCACAAGGGGTCAAACAAAGACTTTGTGTTGCACAAACAAGTGCTTTCCAATTCACCCCGTCACTCGAAGGGTACTAATCGCGGCATCATTCACACGGACGGGGCAGGAGGGGCGGGGCGGGGCGTGGCCGTCGCGTCGTGGGGGGCGTGGCGGGGCGGGTCGGGGGGGGGCGGGGCGGGCGGCGGGGCGGGGCGGGGCGGGGCGGGGCGGGGCGGGGCGGGGCGGGGCGGAGGCGGGGCGGGGCGGAGGCGGGGGCGGGGCGGGGCGGGGCGGGGGGGCGGGGCGGGGCGGGGCGGGTGGGTTGGCAGGTTGGCGGGCGGGGGCGGGGCGGACATGCGCGCGGACCGGTCCTTTTGTCAGCGGGAGGCTGTGGCACTTCCCGTTTCACCGGATATAACGGTGATGCGGCGTGATTTTGGCAGCGGTTTCGCCGGCGGCGGGCGGGCGGCGGCCGGGGTCGGGTGGCCGCCGGGCCGGGGACGGGACTGTTGTCGGTTGGCGGCTGCCTGGAATGGGGGCGGGGGTGGGGTAGGCTGAGAGCGAGCGGCGGGCGGCGGGCGGCGGGCGGCGGGCGGCGGGCGGCGGACGGCGGGCGGGGAGGTGGGCGGGGGTGGGGGGGTGGGCGGCGGGCGGCGGACGGCGGGCGGCGGGCGGCGGGCGGCGGGCGGCGGGCGGTGGGCGGCGGGTGGCGGACGGTGGGCGGCGGGCGGGCGGCGGCTGGGGCTAGTGCCGGGCAGAACACGTGGCGCAGTGGGCTCAATGGGCGCAGGACACTCGCCGCCGCCGGTAATGATAATTAAACTCCAATACAGAGGTCTACCTCTAACCCTCCCACCTGACGCACCCCCCCCCACACTCCCTCTCCCTCCCCGCACTCCCCCTCTCCCCTCCCCTACCGACAGGTAGGCCTACACACACGCGGGGACCAGCACGCACAGCCTGACAGTGACACTCCACGCGCTAATTAACCCGCACTCCGCTAGGGCGCGCCCCACGCACCGGTCCGCGTCCATTGTTGGTGTTGGTGTTTTTGTTTTGTCTTTAGTAAATTATGGGTTGATGGGTGTTGATACATGTTCATGCCAAGTAGCTCTGATTGGTAGCCATCTCTCTTTCTCCCACCTCCCCCCTCCCTCCCTCCCCATCTCTCACTGTCTGTATCTCGCCCCCCCCCCCCTTCTGTATATATATATTCATATATATATATATATATATAGAGAGAGAGAGAGAGAGAGAGAGAGAGAGACAGTTAAAATCTGCCGACCAACTATCCGATTCCTGACCGGCTTCCTGCAGCCCAGTCCTACTACTCCTACTTCAATACAATCAACCGGATGACCAGGCTGCTCTAACAACATAGAACAATAAAACACACCAGAAGACATATTTTATTATTAGTCCAACCCACTCACTACAGGTAGCATATCCTAATAATATTTGCATAAATATATTTATACTACTCATATGTATGTAGGCAAGATATGTATGTATATGTCAGGGCCCCCAAATAGCCAGTGTCTACTTTTTGTGCTTGGGGGGGGGGGGGGGGAGGGGGTCGTTAAACAAACAAAATATATGTCAGAGTATAGAGACTGCGATCTGGTACAATCTCTAATTCTACCAGTAGAAATCCCGATCAGAGACCCTACTTGTAGAGTCCCCGATCAGAGTTCCTACTGGTAGAATCTGAGATTCCATGAGTAGAGTCTCTGATCCATCACCCATTCGGAGTTAATGATATATATGTCTAGCCCAGTACAAATTTCAAGAAAAATAACATAACTTATTATATTGTAATGTTGACAGGTTTCATTATCAAAAAGCTAGATTTACACCGTTTCAGTGAGTCGATTTATCTGCTTTCATTCCTTCTGTGTACACCCATTTGCTTTGACACATGGTGACTCGGAGATTCTACCTGTAGATATATATATACATACAGATCATTAACTAAGAATGGTTATTTAGATCAGAGACTCTACTTGTAGAGTCTCCGATTGGAGTTTCTACTAATAGAATGTGCGATTTTACCAGATCGCAGTCTCTCCCCTGACATCTATATATATATATATATGTATGTATATGTATCTGTATGTATGTATATGTATGTATATGTATGTATATGTATGTATATGTATGTATATGTATATGTATGTGAATATGTATATGTATATGTATGTATATATATGTGAATATGTATATGTATATGTATGTATATGTATGTATATGCATATGTATGTATATGTCCCCCCCCCAATGTGTTGCTACCTTGTCGTGGTGGGGAGGCTTGTGTGCCTCCGTGACCATGAGAACTATACCGGCGGGGGCTAGCCCCCCTGGCAGGTTTAACCAAACCGGGCAGGATTCATGGTAGAGGACAGAATAAGAGCAGCAACTGGTCCTCCAGGTTGGGGGTTGGGCGTGGGGCCAACAACCCCACCTCGGAAAAAGAACAATGTTACAGAATCACGAACAAGAAACTCAAGGCCCATGACTGGGAAAACTGGAGAGCCCTTGTTTGAGGCCTATGCCCAAAGTTGGGCGGTAGGCGACGCGTTCATCGACAACACGGCTGAGGAGGTGTTTGTGTGGATGAAGAAGAAGATGTATATGTAAAAAACCTCGAGGTCTTTTGATAACCAGCAGAGGTCTGAGAATATTAATTCTTTTTGAAAAGAGGGATTTTGTTAGTTCAATCCCTGACTGACTCAAATTGTCTAATTTGTTTTATTGTCTTTTAATACCTTGCATGGTGCTCGGTAGGGCGACGACCCATGGAATGAAGAATTGATTGGTTGTTGGGGTCTTACGTCCTAGCAATATCTAAGGTCAAATCAGCATGGTAGACCGAAGGAGGTGGGAAGGGAGAGACCAACTGTCTATAAATTATAATTGAAATTTCTCTTCCTTAATCTACAAATATCAAATAAAAAGCAGTTTTTAGAGGATAACAGAGAGAGAAAAAATTGAATGAGGTTTGGGGTTGGAGTGCTGTTATGTGTTTATCAAGCATGACTTGTCAACCCATATACGGTACGAATCCTGGCCGAGTCAGGTCCTGGTGCGGGAAGCACATTCTCCCAGTGGGGCAGCACTATAAAGTCGCCGCTAGGGCGCAGTGTCATAGGTCGGTATCCGATCTGCTATGACATTATATGTTGTTTCTACGGCTTTAAGACCGATGAAATCAAACATAAATGGTAGTTATTTCGGGTTTAAACTACATGCACACCAATGAGGAACTGGTCATTTAGAATATTTAGCCGGCGTCTTGAACGTGATTTCCCCTGAGGCTTCTACTTCCTTCCTTCCTTCCTATATTTCTTCTTTCCTTCATCCTTACCTTCATTCCTTCCTCCTGTCCTTACTTCCTTCATTCGTTCATTCGTCCAGTTATTCCTTCATTCCTTCCGTCATTCCTTCTTTCCTCCATTCACGCGTTTCTCAATTCCTTTATCCCTCCATCCCTTTCTCATTTCATTCCTCCCTTCATCCCCTCCCCCATTCCTCCCCCCTCACCATTTCCTGCATTCATTCCATCATTCCTTCATTCCTTCATTCTTTCATTCCTTCATTCCATCATTCTTTCATTCCTTCATTCCTTCATTATTTCATTCCTTCATTCCTTCATTATTTCATTCCTTCATTCCTTCATTATTTCATTCCTTCATTCCTCCAGTCCTTCACTCCTTCCTTCATTCATTCATTCATCCATTCATCCCTTAATTCATTCATCTGTTCAATCGTCAATTCCTTACTTCGTTCATTCCTTTATTCGGTCCTCCATTCCTTCACCCCTCCCTCCATTCCTTCCACCACCAACCCCTCCATTCCTCGTGCGTTATTGACAACTTGTCACTGGGCACCGATTGAAGGTAGTATTAGTAAGCATCAAGCTCATTGTCTCCAGTCTCGTGTGTGGAAAGTCGGGAGTTCGGTTCCGGATCGACTCAAACCAATCAGTTATAAAATTGATACTTGTCGCTTCCAGCCTGGCACTCGGCATTAAGAGGATAAGGCAAGGACTGGTTAGCTCAGTGTCAGGATAATGTGACTGAGTGAGATATTCGGTCATGGTGCTGGAGACCTGATTTTCCAGTAGGGCAGTGCTATAAAGTTACTAATACTATGAGTATGAGTGTGCACTGTCAAAAGATGTGACCCATCCTGATATGACCTTAGATGTTGCCAGGATGTAAAGCCCAACAACCTACCAACTAATCATATGACAGGCAGCACATCCACAATGCGCCTACACCAGACGCATTGTGCCCAGACGGGGGAGTGGGGCGGGGGGGGGGGGCGGGGTGATAGGAGGTACGGGAAGGGAGGCGGAGAGGAGGAGGATTCGTTAGTTGGTTGTTTGAATTTTACGTCCTGGCAACATCTAAGGTCATATCAGGATGGGTAGCGACTTGTGACAGTGCCCACTCATGGCGACTTTATAGTGCTGCCCTACTGGGACTGGGAGACCAGGCTGCCAGCACCATAACCTGATACAGTCACATTATCCTGACACTAAGCCAACCCGTCCTTCTTGGCCTATCCTAATAATGCCACGCACCGGGTTAGGAAGTGACAAGTATCAATGTTTAAGTTATTGGTTTGACTCCACCAGGGGCCTCACACCAATGGGTTCCTCCGACCAGACGGGATGGCCGAATGAATTAGAGCGTCTGTCTCCTGTGTTAATAGACCATCGGATCGTGGGTTCGAACCCTGGTCGAGTCAAACCAATGACTTAAAAATTGATACTTTTCACTTCCTAGCCAGACGCTCGGCATTATTAGGATAGGGCAAGGACTGGTTGGCTCAGTGTCAGGATAATGTGACTGAGTGGGATATCAGGTCATGGTGCTGGTGGCCTGGTGGGGCAGCACTATAAAGTGGCCATGAGTGCGCACTGTCACAAGTCAGTATCCGTCCTGATATGACCTTAGATGTTGTTAGGATGTAAAAAAAAAAACACCAAAAAACAAACAAACAAACAAACCCCTGGGTTCAAATGCCACGATCTACCAAAGCGGGAGATGGATGCTTAACTAATTCGGCCATCACTCTGTATCTGGTCCAGAGGAGGAGGAGGAGGAGGAGGAGGAGGAGGAAGGGGGAGGAGGAGGAGGAGGAGGAAGGAGACTATTGGGTATAATGGGGGGGAAGAGGGTGGTAGTGGGGGGTGATGAGCGGAAAGGGGGGGGCTGTGAAGGGGAGCCTGATTGACTTTGGCTGGGAGTCAATCGAGCAGTATTGGCCGCGCGCCCAGCCCGTCACGCCGGCGCCGGGAACCACGCAGCGCCGGGAGAGGCGGCCCGCATGGCCCGGCGCTGAGCCCCGCGTCCCCGCGCCCGTCTCCCGGGGATACCAAATTAACGCAGCGGCGTAGGAGGCGGGAGGAGGGGCCCGGGAGCGCCGGGTGGCCCCGGGTTTGGTTGCCCGGTAGTGCGGAAGGGGGACAGGCTTGTCGGGTTGTGGTATGGTGTGCGGGAGTGTGTGTGTGTGTATACTGGGGTGGGGTGGGGGTGGAGGTGGCATAGGAGGGCCGGAGGAGGTGACCAAACAGCACATGTCCCTCCCCCTCCCCCTCTTTCCCGCCCGCTCCCCCATCACTACCGCCGTCACCGACTGGCCGAGCGGCCAGCAGCCCCCCTGCCGCGGCGATTCGCACACATAACGGCCGAGGCAGTGAGTGGGGCAACGCTGATTAAATGCTATAACCGCCGAGTGGTTGTAGTGGTGTTGGTGGTGTTGGTGGTGTTGGTGGTGTTGGTGGTGTTGGTGGTGTTGGTGGTGTTGGTGGTGTTGGTGGTGTTGGTGGTGTTGGTGGTGTTGGTGGTGTTGGTGGTGTTGGTGGTGTGGTGGTGTTGGTGGTGTTGGTGGTGTTGGTGGTGTTGGTGGTGTTGGTGGTGTTGGTGGTGTTGGTGGTGTTGGTGGTGTTGGTGGTGTGGTGGTGTTGGTGGTGTTGGTGGTGTTGGTGGTGTGGTGGTGTTGGTGGTGTTGGTGGTGTTGGTGGTGTGGTGGTGTTGGTGGTGTTGGTGGGTTTGGTGGTGTTGGTGGTGTTGGTGGTGTTGGTGGTGTTGGTGGTGTTGGTGGTGTTGGTGGTGTTGGTGGTGTTGTGGTGTTGGTGGTGTTGGTGGGTTGGTGGTGTTGGTGGGTTGGTGTGTTGGTGGTGTTGGTGGTGTGGTGGTGTTGGTGGTGTTGGTGGTGTGGTGGTGTTGGTGGTGTTGGTGTGTTGGTGGTGTTGGTGGTGTTGGTGGTGTTGGTGTTGTTGGTGGTGTTGGTGGTGTTGGTGGTGTTGGTGGTGTTGGTGGTGTTGGTGGTGTTGGTGGTGTTGGTGGTATTGGTGGTGTTGGTGGTGTTGGTGGTGTTTGTGGTGGTGTTGGTGGCATTGGTGGCGTTGGTGGAGTTGGTGGCATTGGTGGCATTGGTGGTGTTGGTGGCGTTGGTGGCATTGGTGGCATTGGTGGCATTGGTGGCATTGGTGGCATTGGTGGTGTTGGTGGCACTGGTGGCATTGGTGGCATTGGTGGCATTGGTGGCATTGGTGGCATTGGTGGCATTGGTGGTGTTGGTGGTGTTGGTAGGGTTGGTGGTATTGGTGGTGTTGGTGGCATTGGTGGTGTTGGTGGTATTTGTAGTGTTGGTGGTGTTGCCTCTACTACTTTGTCACCTGCTTGTGGTGGCGTTTGGTTGGCTGGTTTTTGGAGTTTTACGTCCTGACAACATCTCAGGTCATATCAGGACGGGTACAAACTTGTGACAGTGCGCACTCATGGCGACTTTATCGTGCTGCTCCACTGGGAGACCAGACCAGGCCACCAGCACCATGACCTGATATCCCATATCCCACTCAGTCACATTATCCTGACATTGAGCCAAACCAGTCCTTGCCCTACCTTATTAATGCCGAGTGCTTGGCTAGGAAGTGACAGCAACGCATTTTAAATCATTGGTTTAACTCGACCATGGTTCGAAACCTGTGGGTTCAAATCCCACGATCTACCAACAGGGGAGACGGACGCTCAACTCATTCGGCCATCCCATCTGGTGGTGGTGATGGTGGTGTTGCTGTTGTTGTTGTTGTTGTTGTTGGTGGTGGTGGTGGTGGTGGTGCTGAGGGGGGCCAGGATTGGATTATGGACACAGTGGCGACGGTTTGTCCGGGTGAGGGTTGATAAGGGCGATGTGCATACATCGGAGGGCATCGAGGCGGACATGATCCGCTAATGGCACCGGGCGACCCCCTCAGCCCGCTCCGGCGCCGCCCACCCCGGGGCCACCCGCCCGTTCCCGCTCCCTCCCCGGGGCTGCCCCGCCCGCCTCCGGTGTCTCCCACCCCCGGCACCGCCCGCCCGCCACCGGGGGCCTCCCCCCCGGCGCCGCCCCCCCCCCCCCCCCCCCCCCCCCCCCCGGGCCGGCGGGGCAGAGTGCCGGCGCCGCGCCATAAAAGGCCCCTGTTGGCGAAACAAATCAAATCAAATCAAAGCCGCACAAAACGCTGTTAAATCAACAGCTTACCGCGATTTAAGCGCACGCGCTCCACTGAGCTCATTGGGCTCCACTGAAGCCAAAATGAGGCAAATGGAAAGTCACATCGCATCTAGCTGTTCACCACGCGCCCTATCTCTCCGCCCGTATATCTATCCACTCATGTAGATATCTGCCGTCTATCTGTCCATTTACACCGCGATAAGCAGTACCAGCTTCTGTTTGTTGAGTTATAGCTAGGAATCAGTAGGATGTAAAGTCTTGTACCAGACGGGATGGCCGAATGAGTTGAGCATCCACGTCTCCCATTTTGGAAGATCATGTGATTCGAACCGAGTCAAACGAATGACTTAAAAATCTATACTTGTTGCTATCTAGCCAGGTGCCCGGCATTATTAGGACAGGATAAGGACTGGTTGGCTCAGTGTTAGGATAATGTGACTGAGTGGGATATCACTGTTATCAGGTCATGGTGCTGGCAGCCTGGTCTCAAAATGGGGCATCACTATAAAAGTCACCATGAGTGTGTGCTGTCACAAGTCAGTACCCATACTGATATGATCTTAGATGTTGCCAGGATGTAAACCTCCAACAAACAACCATCTATATATCTATCTATTTATCTATCGATCCATCTATATATCCATTTACATAGTGAGAGGCAGTTCCAGCTTCTTCAGTTATAGCTACGATGTAAAGTATATCATATGTGTAATTGTTATGCATAGTATATATATATGATATATAGGATATATACTTTATGTAGTATGCATACTATATGATAGTTGATACTAGATATACTATATATACTATATATGCAATTTGTTATATATGATTTATACTATGAATGATATATGTATATATACTATATTACTATGTACGATATATATATATATATATATATATATATTGTATGCAATATATACACTATATATACTATATAAAATCTACTATATATACTATATACTATATATACTACAAACACTATATATATACTATTACTATGTTCTCCAAAGTGGGCATATACGGTGTCCGCAGCGCGAAATTGGCATATTTTAACCCTTTATAAAACACTTCAATTTCCACTAATTTTGCTTCATTTGAAATAAAAATTACATGAAATTAAAGCTTATTCTTTTGTCTTTTGTTTTAGGGTATCTGATTTTTAGTTAGCATTATGAAATAAATTAGAGTCAATGGAAACTTGTTTGGGGGTACCATCGGCAGCTCTGTGAATGCTTGCCAACTTTGTTTTCATCCATTCTGAGCTACTCCCTTCCCTAAAGTTGATACCTTGGTGAGCACATTGACATGAGCTAAAAATAGCCACTAATGAAAGACAGAGAAGAAATTAGGCTTCATTAGCATATCAAGCATGACTGTTTTTAAGTGGGAAATTTGATTGATCTGAAGGAATGAAAACATTAAGACATCAATCCTCCTTGAAAATTTATCAGGATCATGCTGAAAATTATATCATCAGAAATCTCAAGTCTTCCTCTACCTAACCAGAACAATATTTGGTTGAGATTATATCATGCTCATCAAGGTTGGTCTGAGAAGCGACTGTGTATTCTCATCTCTGCACTGGAGCAACGAATATGGCGTCGATTGAAACTACCGTGTCAACAGAAAACATGTACGATCATATAGAGCTTTTGATTGAGATTATTTTAGAATAAAAATTAGAGTGATAGTGGAAGTAGAACAGAAGTTATGTTTTCAAGAATTTATCATTGACCATGCTGATATTCAGTAGAAATTAAGGAATTTAGCAAGTTTAGCATGAAATATCTTAAAGAATAACAAAGATAATTGTCTGGAAAAAATTGAGCCTGCTATTTGTGCTATAGAGAGTGACATTCTTTAATATTGGACAAATTAAATGCAACATAGCTTCTGGGCTGGGGCCTTAACAACCTAGATTTGCCTAATTTGGAAATGTGCACAAATAAGTGCAAACAAATGAATGTTTAAAACCTCATAATTTCAGAACTTATCAAGAGATCTATGTGAATTTTAGATATCTGGAATCAGATTTAAAAGATATATACGACTATATAATTTTAAACACTGAAACATTAAAATAGAAAATCAGTTTGGAGTACCTACCATTACAGTATTATTAATATGCATAATAGATATAGTATGTGTGTTATATATACTATAGTATATATGATATGCATACTATGCATAATATATACTAAATGCACTATATATTATGTGTAATGTATATCATATATAATATATATGAGATATATATCAAATATATATAATATATCAAATATATATAATACATTATATAAATATATACTATATATATACTCTATGCACTGCAAATATTATATATGTTATGCACCGTGTTATGCACCGTGTGGTAGTGTATATCTTACATGTAATATATACTCTATATAATATGTATATTATATATGTGGCATGTGTTATTGTACTTTCAAAATACCATTTATATATACTACTATGTATTATGAGTAATATTATGCATCCGATATACACTATATACTGATTTATATGTGCTAATATACACTATATATGTGACGGCTGTCACAATTCTTCGTTAATATTGGCAGATGATTGCATTCTGTATAGATAAAATGTGTGGTGTTAAATAACTGCTTCAAGAGTTCTCCGAATAATAATTCTACTGAATTATCTCAAAATGGATTCAGAGCAATCCTATCAGTGCACGTTCGTGCCTGTCCAGTATTACTATTAGTATTGCACCATCAATTACTATTTGCCACAACTCTCAAAATAAATTGGATCTGATGAAAAAATTATATATATATATAACCCTAGAAACTGCATATTTATATATATATATATAATATATATAATATATATAATATATATAATATATATATATACATATATATACATATATATACATATATATATACATATATATATACATATGTATATAATATATATATTATATATCTATGCGGTTGCTCATGCTATCCAAACTATTCTACTCATATGATATTTAATAACCATGTACTGATGAGTGCAATTTCAATCTTGTCAGTTATTATTGACAATAGCATATACATATATATATATATATGTACATATGTATATATATATATATATATATATATATATATATATATATATCCCAGTAGTCTGTTTTGGATCCATGAGATCAAGGTTGTAGAACTACCCCTTCACTTTATATTACCATAGAGCTGATGGATTTTGTGATAGTTTTTTTCTTTCTTTCAAAAACATAGATAAATGGTTCAATTCTCTCCCTGCCTAAAATTCAACGTACTATATTTTACATATAATCTATATAAGTTGAGACTATTATATAATGAAAGCTTCGTTCTGAATATATATTGTTGGTTCTAGTACGTCTTACGGAGCTTGTTAATGAGTACTAATTGAAAGGTTGCACTTCTAGTTCTATTGTGGTGAGAAAATTAAAAATGAGTATTCCAATTAAAGCATCAATTTCTTTAAAAAAACTAAACACTTGCATAAACATGACCTTGCATATTCAACTGAGATACTGGTGCACTCATTACACATGTGTTGCTAAATAGAATGAATATTAAGTGAATGCAATATATTATGTCACTGTTAAAACTGATCGTGTCAAGCACTTCAAAATTAAATTGGCATGTTTTCACTTCAAATAGTTCCAATGTTAACCATTTATGCTAAACGCTACTTCAAAGCTAAAGCAATGTTGGTGATTTTAATGATTAAATTATTTGAGTGACATGAAACTAAATCTGACAGAAACGTAAAACCATCCTGCTGTAAAGTTTTAAATCGATGTATCAACGACTTTTGTCAATTTATGGAATAACCTTGATTTGAGTTATGCTAGGTACACACCTACCGTTTTTCCGCACCCACCTACCGTATTCGATCTAAAATTGCCCAAAAGTCTTGAGGTGTGCACTCCCCTAGCACACCTATCGATTGCAATTTGTGACTTAAAACTCAATTTTAGGGCTAAAAGTGCTTCCTTACGATTGCGATTCATGATTCGAAAAATGAATCGGGGCATTTTCAGTTTTAAGCGGGTCGGGTCGGGTCACGAGTTTTAGTGCGCGAGTCGTAAACGGTAGGTGTGTACCTAGCATTAGTTATTAGGAGTATATACACACATAATATACACAATTACTCATAATATATATATATATATATATATACATAAATACATTATGTGTAACCACAGAAGGTCGTCAGCATGATTATTGTTTATGCCACCACCGAGAAGTGCGGTAAAGTATGCAATAGTTGTGAGTAAGTTACATGCATGTTTATATTCGCCTAATGCACTATGCAGCATGCATATATATGTGTATACATGTATATGTGTACATATGTGTATATATGTCCATGCATGTTTATATATGTGGATATATATATGTGTGCATTATGTATATATGTGCATATATATGCACAGATGTGCATATATATGTGTGTATTTATGTACATATATGTGTATATATATATATATGGATATATGTGCATATGTGTATATAGGAGATAGGGCTGAGGAGCAGATGGCAGCTTCCGGGCTCATTATACTCGTATAGTGGTTTATACCGCATATATATATATATGTGTGTTTGTGTATATATGTGCATATAGTGCATACATGTGTATGTATGTGTGTGTAGATGTGTGTGTATATGTGTGTATATATCTACATATCTGTATATGGGTCAGGATCACGAAAAGAGGCCAATTGGTGGAAGTTGTCGGCGTCGAGCATGGATGTCGGCGTCGATCGGTATAATTATAATTTAGCATTGACATAGGTGTTGGAAAGTCTTTAAATTTATCCTGAATGTAAAGGTCGAGAAAATACAACAACCTGATTTGTTTCTAGGATAATATAATATAAAACAAAGAAAAGCACGAAACTTTAAGAATTGCGACGCCGACATCTGTTAAAGTTGTCGGCGTCAATCATTGGATGTCGGCGTCGATCGGTATAATTATGATTTAGCATTGACAGAGGTGTTGGAAAGTCTTCACATTATTATGTCTGCGAGTATGTGTTCTATATATATACATATATATATATATATATATACATATATATATATATATATATACCTGCCTTATTATTCCCTTATATATTGCGATGAGACAAAACTCTAACAACCAAAATCAAAACAAACACACAACACACAACACACACTACACTACACAACACACACGACACAACACACTCACGGGGCAATTTGGGCGGGCGGTAGCGGGTGCACTGTAGCCACGAGAAGCGCGCGTTCGGGTCCATGTCGTCCACGTTCTCATCCTGGGTGCCGGGGCTGCTGGAGCAGTCTCTGGAGGGGTCCATGCCCACCATGGAGCAGGAGGACCCATTGTCGCCATGGCACCGCGGGACCCCGTCCAGGTCGTGGTGGGGCGGGGCCGGGGCCAGCGCGCCGTGCAACGGCGTCTCCGGCTTGTTCGGCGGTGACTTCCCCCCACTGCCACCGTCCTTCTTCCCCAGGATCTCGTCGATTGTGAATTTGGTTAATTGTCCGTTGGATCTGTTGTTATTGTTGTTGTTGGTATTGTTGTTGTTGTTGTTGTTGTGAGGGTGTGGGGGTGGCGGTGGCGACTTGTGGCCGTGTACGGCGGCCGCCGCTGCCGCCTTGCTGATGGAGGCGACCAGGTGGTGAGAGTCCGGGTGCGAGTGGTTCAACATCGGGAAGCCGACGCCCGGCATCCCGGGGAGCCCGACGCCGAGCGCTGGGCCGTAGTCTGCGGGCACTGCTAGCGGCATGTGCGGCGGGGGCGGCGGCGGCACCAGGTAGGCCCCGGGCCCGGCGCGCCCACCGACCCCGCCCGCCGCTGCTGCTGCCGCGGCTGCGGCCGCGGCCGCTCCCGGGTAGAGCGAGTACCCTCCCGGGTAAAAAGGGTGAAGGAGTGACATCCTCAGCGCCGTGCTTTCCGAGAGGCCGGTGGTGGAGTCCCGCCGGGAGGGGGACGTGGTGTTGCCGGGAGTATGCAGGGCGGCGGCGGGCGGCGGGAGCTCCCGCCGGAGATCCAGAATAGGAATACTTAATCCGACGAAAGCAACAGCAATATCCCCTCTCTGCTTTCCTTCTCCGCCCCTCTTCTTCTTCTTCTTCTTCTTCTTCTTCTTCTTCTTCTTCTTTTCTTCGCCTTCTTCTTCGTCTTCTTATCTGTTTCTCAAGCGGAAATTCTAGCAGGAAATGCGGATCACAATCACTACAGAAAATAAATCCCAATTTAAGGGGATTATTTTTTTAAAACAATATCTCTCACTTGTCGAATAAGCCAATCAAAATGTTCAGTAAGTAGCCAGTCAGTCAGTAGGCTTTCTGTTCAGTTGTGCATTTAGGTACTGACTATATATAAGTATATACAGTCCGGTTGTTTGCTGGGTGATGCCGCGCTCCTTAGTTGGCTGGTGCCGGGCGGGCGGGGGCCGGTCGGGCGGGCGATGGTGAGGCGACTCCGGCCGGATCCCAGGGGTAGGCAGGCCGGTTACTGTGGTGGTGCCACGGGCGGTCTCAGTGCCGGGGTGTCTCCCGTACAGCCCCGGGCGGGCAGACCCTGCAGTGCGGGCGGGTAGCGGCAGGGCGGGCCGGGGAGGTGTGTATCATGTGTGTGTTCTGCTCCCGTTATCTCTGTCTGCCTTACACGTGAGTAATGACTGTCTACACTGCCAGAGCCGCGGTTTTAAAGGCCGGGCACCCACCCACCCACCACCAACACCCCACTAGCCACCACCACGTACACACCCAGGTAGTGCAGCGTAGCAGGCATGGAGGCTGGGGGGAGGGGGGGGGGGGGTTAGGGGGAGGGCGCGCCCCCCCTAGTGTCCATCCCACTCTAAACCCCCCCCCCCACACCACCACACACCCCTCCCTCCCTCCCTCCCTCCCGCCGTCCCCCCACCTAACCGCCGGCCCCACCCCGCCTCCCACCCCACACACACACCCGCCACTCACACCCACCACACCCCACACCCGATGCATTAACAGAACCTAACACACCTGAGCCAGTGCTCTGGATGGCATCTAGTCACGTGACCCAGTCGTTCCGCTAACCACTTCTCACGGGTTCTCTCCCCCTAGCGGCGGGGCGGCGGGCGGCGGGCGGGCGGCGGGCGGCGGGCGGCGGGCAGCGGGCGGGGGGCGGCGGGCGGCGGGCGGCGGGCGGCGGGCGGCGGGCGGCGGGCGGCGGGCGGCGAGCGGCGGAAGGGGGTGATGAACGCTCAGCTAATAAGAGACCTCGATACAACTGCGTTTTGCCTCTCTCCGCCGCTAGGGGCAGGTTTGTAGGACCGACGGCGTCTCGCCACTCCGGGATCACTGTCGGCGCGGGCAGTGGTTCCTCCCCGCCCGCAGTGGGCGCAGAGCCGAGGAAATAGGATATCACTTCTTGTTTTGCGTCCTCGCACACTGACTTGGGCTTTTAGGCGGGGGCAGTCAGTTAAGTATTTATACTATTAATTATAGCTGAGACTTGAATCATTGCGGGCATCAGGGCTGGGCTGGCGAAAGGGTTTTGGCACATAAGTGGTTTATTATCATAGATAGGGGCCCGACGCTGCCTAGTATGATGTTTGTTTGTTTGCTTGTTGGGGTTTTACATCCTATCAGCATCTAGGGTTATATCAGGACTTGTACCGACTTGTGACGGTGCATAAATATTGGTGCTTACAGTCACTGATGGAACTTTGAAAGTTAAAGTTGCATCGTCCGATGGTTTTAAGTTTCTGTCATTTTCTAAGATAAATATATCAGGTTGATGGTTGTAGTTGAGAAGTGTTAGTGAGTTCTTAGTGAGAATTGAAATTACGTTCAGGTAAACATCTGTTATTTTAATTCAATTTTTGTTATTGGTGTTTACGTGGTTTTGCGCCCAAACTCTTATGTATATTATATGGTTGGCTCTTGGAGTTTTACGTCCAGGCAACATCTAAGGTCATATCTGGATGGACACCACCTTGTGACAGTGAACACTCATGCCAATTTTATAGTGCTGCTCCACTGGGAGACCAGGCCACCTTCACCATGACCTGACAGTGAACCAACCAGTTTTTGTCATATCCTAATAATGCCGAACGGCAGGCTAGGAAGTGACAAGTATCAATGTTTAAGTGATTGGTTTGACATATATATGTGTGTATACGTATATATATATATATATATATATATATATATATTTATATTTGATGTATAAGTAATATACAAATTTAAATGAACGCAACAGCTAAATTATTGTTTATTGTATTAATATTATATGTTGATATTGTCACCTGGGAGCGGGACGTAGCTCCGGCGGTAGAATGTCCACCTGTGAAGGTGTGGGTCATCCATCCGATCGATCCTGCTCAGTGGACCCATTTGCAGTTTGGGCTGTTTTCCGTTCCAAGCAGTGGTCCACAATTGCTGTCCTGTCTGTGGGGAAGTGCATATAAAAGACCCCTTGCTGATTCTCGGAAAGAGTAGCCTATATGGTGGCAGCTGCATTCCTCTAAAGAAATACATCAGAATGACCATATGTTTGATGTCCAATAGCTGATGATAAAAATGAATGTGCTCTAGAGGCGTCATTAAATAAAACAAAAAAAACATATGTTCGCCAATCGACGCAGGTGGGGTTCGATCCACCACCCTCCCCTGCAGGCATACGCTGCGGGCGTGTGGACTGTGTGCGACACGAGCGGCGTTCCTTGGTATAAATATGCTGGCTGTTGAGCGAGGGCGCCATCAGTTCAATCATACGCAATGCCAGCTACATAGGATAGTTGAGTAGAAAGATACGAATAGCTAACCCCCCGTTATTTATACTAACGCATAATACATAGAACCTGCATACCATTATACATAACACACCGGATACACAAACAACGGCACTCTGTAATCCTGATATCGTGATTGTGTAATCCTTCCCCTCCCTATTATAATAGTATTATACACTTCTAGTGCAAAGCCTACCCCACCACACACACACACATACACCCCGCCACAGGACTCAGTGACCGAATCAGTAGAGCGCCGGCTTCCCCTGCGGAAGGTCAGGAGTTCGATTCTCTGTCGAGTCAAAGTAATGGCATACAAAATTGATACTTGTCGCTTCCTAGCCATGCACTGGGCATTATTAAGATAGGGCAAGTATTGGTTCGCTCAGTGTCACGATAATGTGACTGAGTGGGATATCAGGTCATGGTGCCAGCAGCCTGGTCTCTCCGTGGGGCAGCACTTTAGAGTAACCATGATTGCGCAATCTCACAAGTCGGTACCCGTCCTGATATGACCTTAGATATTGCTAGGATGTAAAACCCAAAAAACTAACCAAACATAATTGTATTGGTGTTTTACCACTTTGCTACCTAACTAAGGCTCATACTTTAAATTAGGATCTCCACACATTTGTATGGAAACTAATGCCAGGTACACACCTACCGTTTGTGCGCACCCACCTACCGTATAAGATCTAAAACTGCCCGTTTCGCACACAAAAATCGCTAGGTGTGCGCTCCCCACGCACACCTAGCGATTGTGATTCCCAACTAAAAACTCAGTTTTAGGGCTAAAACTGGCCGATTACGATTGCGATTCGCGATTAGAAAAATGAATCGGCCTGTTTTCAGTTTTAAGCGGGTCGGGTCGAGTCGGGAGTTTTAGTGCGCGAATCATAAATGGTAGGTGTGTACTTGGCATTATTAGTTGTCATCGGTTGTCACCGGTTTGCATTCGAGGTCTGCAATTCAAACACTTTCCGAGATCTCATGTAAAATGTTGTTGTTTAAGCTGGTGCATACCTTAGATGTTGTCAGGTCGGAAAACTCCCACCAACTAACCAACCAACCAACCAACCAAAGGCGCCCTGTAAACCTGATATCCTGATTGTGTAATCCTTCCCCAATCCCTACTATAATTGTACTATGCACTTCTAGTGCAAGCCCTCCCCCCCCCCTCCACACCCCCACCCCCCAACCACTACCCGCGTCTGCGTCCTATACTACTCGCGTCATTATCGGACGCGCCCCAAAACAAACAAGGTCATTGCCCTGCAGCGCTGTTTGTGTAGGGGCCCGGCCGCCAGCCCGACCCCAGCCACCACATGTTCCGCCACCGTTCCACCTCTTAAGATCCTATCCACCAATTACAATCGCGTCCACTCGCGCGCGCAATCAACACACCTCTGCGCATGCGCGCTTTTCATGTCTTTGTGTCACTCGGCTGCGTGTCACTAACTAACCAGTACCCCGGACTCTATTAACAAATATTTGTTTATTTAATTAAATAATTTGTTCTTGTTAAAGACAATAATATTAGCGTTAATATATTGAAATAGAACACCGGGGATCCGCCCCCCCCCCGTCTGACTCCATTTGAGATATTTCTGGAGTCGCATTGTGTAAAAAAAAAAAAATTCCCCAAAACACTGACGCCAAACGAGAGCCTTGAAGTTTTGTACTGAACAGAACACTTAAACTATAGTTTTCTCTTCAGATGTTAAAGAAAATAATATCACCAACGACCACAATAACAACACAATAATTATCAGGCTTTGATTTGAGTTTTATTTTCGTATTCTAGCGACGTGTGCCTTATCTAATATATAATATATAGACACTCCCATAATATGCACTACCTCTGCGTGTTTAACCAGGTATCGTCTATTGCTTTGTATTATCGAGTGTGCTGATATCTGGCCACCTATTCCTGCCCTCCACGCCGCCTGCCCCACCCTCTCGCCGCCCTTACCTCCTGCCGCCGCAGTTCGGTTTGTTACCGGGCCGGCGGCCGGTGTTTGGGTAAGGTAATCGGGTGTTTAGCGTGACGGTTCGCCGGTGCGACAGGTCCTGTTTTTGGCCGAGTTAAGTACCTCCCCTCACAGTCCCCCCTCACAGTCGCCCCGTCCCCCACCACCCGTCCCCCGCCCCGGTGCACAGCCGCCCGGCCCCGCCGCCCCGCCTCTCCCCGCCGTCTTCCTCTCCTCTCCCCGCCCCACCATCCCCACCTCCGCCCCCGCCCCGACCTCCCTCCCCCGCCTCGCCGCCTTGCTCTGATCTTCGCCGCCAATAAGGTGCGCCTTCGAGAACGAGGCTGGTCGGCGGCCATTTTCCAGAACCCGTATTTTGACAAGTGTTTCGTATCGTTGTTCGCCGCCAAAACACCGCCAGCACTAAGTACTGTTGTTGTCATACCGTTCCGCCCAGCTCCACCCCCTCCCACTCCCCTCTCTCCGCCTTCCACCCCTCCCTCTTCCACCCCCTCCCGCACTCCTCTCTCTCCCCTCCCACCCTCCCACACCCCTCTCTCCGCCTTCCACCCCCCTCTCCCACCCCTCCATCGCCCTCTCCCACCCCTCCCTCTGCCCCTCCAACCCTCCCTCTCCCACTCCCACCCCTCCTCCCCCCTTCCCCCTCCTCTCCCCTCCCACCCTCCCTCCCTCTCCCTTCCCCCCTCCCACCCTCTCCCTTCCCCCTCCACCCCTCCCACCCCTCCCACCCCTCACCTCATCGCCCCTCTGTCATTCCTTTCCTTCCTCTTCACCTCCCAACCCATTGAGATTGTTCAGCTGAAGATCAGGAGTTCAAATCCCAGCCGAGTCAAACCAGTGACTTATAAAACTGATCCTTGCCACCACCTTGCCTGGCGCTCAGTATTAATAGGTTAGGATAAGGACTGGTTAGCACAGTATCAGGATAATGTGACTGTGTGAGATATCGGGTCATGGTGCTGGTGGCCTGGTCTTCCAGTGGGGAAGGACTATAAAGTCACCATGAGTGCACACTGCCACAAGTCGGTACCCATCCTCACATGACCTTAGATGTTGCTAGGGCGGAAAACAATAACAAACAAATGGGGAGTTGATTGTGCAGCTTAATGTTCAGAAGCCGGGCGGCGATATACTTTTTACCAGCTCTTTGGTGCATCCTATCTCTCTCACTCACACTGCAATCACAATAAATTAAATAGGAATGAATAACTAAGTCAGTAAATAACTAAATAGGAACACCAGAAGCGCACAGAGCGACATCATTTCAACTGTGCTTTTATTATAACCCGGATGCAATCACTATTCTTTTAATACATAACTATATCATCATGTTCCGGTTGGCAGGTTCGCGTTGTATCAAAAGATGGTGAATTAATGAGAGAAGCGGGAGGAGAGATTGGATAGAGGTGAGATTGGAGATTGGAAAGAAAGGAGACTGAATAGATTTGAGATTGGAGAGAGGAGATATTTGATAGCGGAGAGATTTGAGAGACAAGTAAACGGAGAGAGGAGAGAGAAGAGAGATTGGAGAGAAGAGATTGAAGAGAGAAGATATATTGGTGAGAGAAGCGAGAAGAGAGATTGGAGAGAGAAGAGATTGGAGAAATTTGAGAGAGGGGAGATTGGAGAGAAGAGATTGGAGAGAGAAGAGATTGGAGAGAGAGGAGACTGGACAGAGAAGAGAGAATTAGATTGGAGAGAGAAGTGAGAAAGAGATTGGAGAGAGGAGAGAGAAAGAGATTGGAGAGAGAATAGCTTGGAGAGAAAAGAGATTCGTGAAAGAAGATATTGGAGAGAGGAGAACTTGGAGAGAGAGAGGAGATTGGAGCGAGGAGACCTTGGAGAGAGAGGAGATTGGAGAGAGGAACTATTGGAGAGAGAAGAGATTGGAGAGAGAAGAGAGAAAGAGATTGGAAAGATGAGGGATTAGAGAGTGATAGATTGGAGAGAGAAGAGATTGGAGAGAGGAAAGATTGGAGAGAGAAGAGATTGGAGCGAGCCGATATTGGAGAGAGGAGCGATTTGAGGGAGAATACATTGGAGAGAAGAAATTGCAGATTGGAGAGAGAAAGAGATGGGAGAATGAAGAGATTGGAGGGAGGAGAGATTGGAGAGAGAAAGAGATTTGAGAGAGGAGAGATTGGAGAGAGAAGAGATTTGAGAGAGAAAGAGATGGGAGAGAGCTTGAGGGCGAATAGATAGTGAACAAGAGAAAAATAGTGAGGAGGAAGAATGGATTAGATAAAGAAACTGACAGAGAAAGAGCGATAATGAAAGAGAAGGAGAAAGGGAAAGGGATGGGGAAAGAGAAAAGGAAAGAGGAAAGAAAAGAGAGTGATAAGGAAAGAGATAGAGATAAGGAAAACGGACATGCGGAAACAGAAAGGAAATAGCGAAGAGAATAGGACGGAGAAAGAGATAAGGAAAGATTAAGAGATAAGGAAAATAGGTACACCATACAAACAGAAAGGAAAGAGAAAGAGATAAGGAAAGAGGAAGAGGTTAGGAAAATAGGCACAACATGGAAACAGAAAGGAAAGGGAAAGAGATAAAGAAAGAGAAGGAAATGAGGACAGAAAAGGAGATAAGGAAAATAGATGCACAACTATAGAGAGAAAGGGAAAGGGAAAGGCAAGGTCATCTGGAAAGATAAAGTGATAAGAGAAAGAGGCACACAGATAGAAACAGATATGGAAATGGCAAGGAAGCGGGAAAGAGCAATAGATACGGACACACAGAGATGGAGAGAGGGAGAGAGGGAGACAGAGATAAGGGGAGATAGAGAGGGAGAGAGGGACACAGAGAAGGAGAGATAGACAGAGGGAGAGAGGGACACAGAGAGAAGGAGAGATAGACAGAGGGAGAGAGGGACACAGAGAGGAGAGATAGACAGAGGGAGACACGGACACAGAAAAGGAGAGATAGAGAGGGAGATAGGGAAACAGAGAAGGAGAGATAGACAGAGGGAGAGAGGGGCAGAGAGAAGGAGAGATATACAGAGGGAGATACATACACAGAGAGAAGAAGAGATAGACAGAGGGAGAGAGGGACACTGAGAGAAGGAGAGATAGACAGAGGGAGAGAGGGACCAGAGAGGAGGAGAGGCGGGAGGGGTGAGTAGAAGGACTGCACAAGGGGTAATAAATTCAAGAATGGAATCCTCAGAACTCAATGTAGCAGCGGACGCAGGACTATAATGTGGGCGGGGCGGGGCGGGGTACAGGCGGGGCCCGGGCGGGAGTGGAGGCGGAGTTGCGGGCCGTGCCAGGCCGGGGTGGGGCGGGACTGGAGGCGGGGTTGAGGGCAGAACCGTTAGTCTCAGAGGGCGCAGATGAAAGTGTTAGCCGTGCTCCCCTGTCATCAAACCCCACCGGCTGGAAACAATCGGTCGCCCTTTGCCCACTGGCCATCCGGCGGCCGGCGCCGGCCTCCAACCCGCCGCCCCCCCCCCCCCTCCCCCGACCCGCCGCCACCCGACCCGCCCCATACTTTAATTAGACCGCCACATGGTTTTGACAACCACCAGATCGAACTGATTTAACGCGGGCATGGAGGCAGTGCGAGAAGGGGAATGGGAGCGGACTGATTAATCCTACCTACCCCATCGTCGGCGCTCTTTCTCTCCCCCTCTCTCCCACTGTCCCTGCCCCCTCTCTCCCCCTTTCTCTCTGGCTCTCTCCATCTGTGTCCATCTCTCCCTCCATCTCTCTTCCCCTCTCCCTCCCTCTCTCTCCCTCCATCTCTCTCCCTCTCCCTCTGTCTCTCTCTCCCCTTTCTCTCCCTCTCTCTCCCTCTCCCTCCATCTCTCTCCCTCTCGCTCTGTATCTCTCTCTCCCTCTCACTCTCACTCACTCTCCTTCTTTATCTTTCCTCCTCTTCCTCTATCCGTCTCTTTCCGTCTCTCTCCCTCGCTCCCTCCTTCTCTCTTACCACCTCTCCCTCCCTCTCTCCCTCCCTATCTCTCCCTCTCTCCCTCTCTCTCCCCTCTCTCACTCTCTCCCCTCTCTCCCTGCCTTTCTCTCTTCTTCTCCCCCTCTCTCTCCCTCTCCCTCTCTTGCTGTCTCTCCCCTCCCTCTCTCTCCCTCCTCCCTTCTCTACCCCCTCTCTCTCCTCCTCCTTCTCACCCCATCTCTCCCTCTCGTTCGGGCTGTCTCTCTTTTTTGTTCTTGCTGGTTTTGATGCCCGGGTTATTTAATTCTAATTAGGCTTTCATTTACTTGCGCGGATTGATTAATTCGCTGGTGATGCCTCGTCGGACACATGTGTTCATTAAGAGGGAATCATACCATGATAATTACCCACCCCCCCTCAGTCCCTTCCACTACTCCCCTCCTCCCCTGCTCTTCCTTGCACCCTCCCCTAACCCCCCCCCCCCACGCTCCCTCCCCCCACCCTCACATCCTCCCCCACCCTCTCTGCCTCCCCACCACCCTCCCAACCTCCCACCCACCCACCAGCAGCGTACCTTTCATGGTTCCACATACCTGCTTCTATTCTATGTGGTTTTCAAAACCCCACCTAGTTCTATCCGCACACACACGCACAGCAACAACAGACAACAAAACCTCAAACTAAATAATCACTTTAAAAATGGGTTGTTGTGGTTGTCTTTTTGTTTCCACTCAAGTAGAGTTGTGACTAGCCCATTCGAATATATTTCGCGTGATTTTGCTTGAATTATGATATTTTCCTATTAATGCCTCATCTACTACTCCTTCTTCCTAACCCCCCCCCCCCCCCACACACACCCGTTCTTCTCACCACCACCCTCCTCCCCTTTTGCCCACACAAACTCACATCTACACCCACTCCCACATTCCCACTCCCAACCCCACCCCCAAACACCCACCCAACCCACATACACCCACACACCTTCTCTTTGACCACCCACCCACACATACCCACACAACACCCACACCTATACCCCACACACCCCACCCCACACCCACACATCCACACACACAAACCCCACAACCCCACCAACACCCACAACCGTATACACCCACACAACACCAACACTTACACCCCACACCCTACACCCACACACCCATACACCCACAAATCCACACACACACAAACCCCACAACCCCACGAACACCCACAACCGTATACACACACAACACCAACACTCACACCCCAGACCCTACACCCACACACCCATACACCCACAAATCCACACAAACCCGAACCCCACAACCCCACAACCCCACCCCCACACAACCCTACCCAACAATCCCCACCCCACACCCACCCCACACCCACACATCAACACCCACACAAACCCCACAACCCCACGAACACCCAAACACCCAAACACCCATACACCCACAAATCCACACACACCCGAAACCCACAACCACACAACCCCACCCACACCCACACAACTTCATCCAACAGACCCCACCCCACACCCACCCCACACCTACACATGCACACACACCCAAACTGCACAACCCCACAACCGCACACCCACACAACCCCACCCCACCCTCAGACCCACACCCACTTCCACCCTAGCCCCATCCCTTACCCCTTCCCCCACAACCTCATACACCCACATACACACCCCACCCCCACCCCCACGCTCACCTCCACCCCTAGCCCCATCCCTTACCCCTCCCCCACAACCTCATACACCCACATACACACCCCACCCCACCCCAACCCCCACGCTCACCTCCACCCATAGCCCCATCCCTTACCCCTCCCGCCACAACCCCTAACACCCACATACACACCCCAACCCACCACCCCCTCCCCACACACCCTCACACACTCACCCCGGTGTCCCGTTCCGCGATTAGATCGTTGGGGGGGACAATCAATCAGGGCGGAGGGAATCGCTTTAATTTCAACTGCACACATAAATGGGGAAGCCCGTGCGATGAGACCTGAAACCCCCGCACAATTAGCCCATATGCCATTATATACGCGACTGTGCCTGTCTCCAATGGCCGCCGTCGCATCAGTCACACTCGCCCCATTGGCAGGCCACGGCTAGGAGGAATGGCTTCTTTGTTGGTTGGTTGGTTGTTGGAGTTTCACATCCTGGCAACATTTATGGTCATATCAGCACTGGTACCGACTCGTGGCAGTGCGCACTCATGGTTGGCGACTTTATAGTGCTGCCCCATTGGGAAATCAGGCCACCAACACCATGACCCAATATCCCACTCAATCACAATATCCTGACACTGAGCTAAAGCAGTCCTTGCCTTATCCTATTAATGCAAAGCGCCAGGGTAGGAAGCGACAAGTATGTATTTTATAAGTCATTGCTTTGACTCGACCTGAAACCAAACTCCTGATCTCCCGATATGCCACAACACGAGGCCTGCGCTCTACCGATTCGGCCACCGTGCCCGGTGGCTTCTTTGTTAAATCCGATTGTTCTTTACTTGATGCATAAGCGCCACTGTCAACCGCGAAACTGAAACCCATATCTCCAATTCTGCTATTCTATGTCTACACACGCGGCATTATTTTTTTGTAAGCCGAAGCCTTTAAATGAGCTTAGCAGGCAATGAGAGAAACATTGCATTGTCATGGGTAATTGCGGGATAGCATATACAAATTATCCCTGCATCTATAGCTGATACCGATAGGCAATCTAGCAACAAGCGTATGGACATTAACATGGTCATATTCCCAAAGCGTATAACTGTGACTTTAGTGAGTGCACTATCATGAGTCCCCTGTCTCCAATAGATTACATGCTGGTGTACGGTAACTGATGTTCGACAGATATATTGGTGGTTTTGTTGTTGCGGAGTTTATACTTATTGTTTATTTATATATGTACGCGCGTAAGCACTGTCAGTGTCAGGTGGCGTTTCCGGTTAGCTTTAAAAACTCTGTATGCACATATATATATATATACATACATATATGTATTTATATATAGATATATATATATATGTGTATATACATATGTATGTATATATATATGTATATAGACATATATATACATATATATATACATATATATATGTATACAGAAAAACTTCCCTAACTGATCACCTTTACAGATCGATCACTCCCCTATATCGATTGCTTTATTTGGGTCCCAACTATACCATTGTAACCATATTCTAACTCCCCAAACCGACCACCTCCCTAAATCGACCACTTAAAGTCGCTGCCAAGGTCGATCGATTTAGAGAGGTTTTACTGTATATACATATATATATATACATGTATATGTATATATGTATATATGTATATATATATATATATATATATATATATATACACATATGTATGTTATACATATACATAGCTGCCAGAGCGGGAGACACATTGAGCTCGTGCCTGACAGGTTGGCCCTTTTCTATACTACTCACGGGAGCTTTGTTTTTTGTTGCTTTGTCATGAAATGACCAATGTCCGTATACAACCTACGCCCAATTCTACTGCTGGCGTACGGTGGCTTTTAATCTCGGCACAGCCAGAGGCTGCTTTTAGCTAGGTGTGTTGGGTAACACATAGCACATACCTGTGAACGTATATGTATTGGTGCATATATAAGTTGTACCCAGTCTTTGCCCTATCCTAGTAATGCCAAGGGCCTGGCTAGGTAGTGACACGTATCAATGTTTAAGTCATGGGTTTGACTCGACCAGGGTTTGAATTCCACGATCTACCAAACCTGGAGACGGATGCTCAACTCATTCAGCCATCCAGCCTGTTTATATATACAGTAAAACCTCTCTAAATGGACCGACCAGAGGACCGACTTTTAATAGTCAATTTGGGGAGGTGCTCGGTTTAGGAAGGTTTTTTTAAATATTATTACAATGGTATTGTATGGGTGATCGTTTGGAACCCCAAAAAGCGATCGATATAGGGGAGTGGTCGATATCTGTGGAGGTGGTCGGATAGAGGTTTTACTGTATATATCTATATATACAGTAAAACCTCTCTAAATCGACCGACCATGGGACCGACTTTAAGTGGTCCATTTAGGGAGGTGGTCGGTTTAGAGAGTTAGAATATCCTTACAATGGTATTGTTGGGAAGCAAATAAAGCGATCGATATAGGGGAGTGGTCGATATACGTGGAGGTGGTCGGATAGAGAGGTTTTACGGTACATCTATATATATATATATATATATATAATATATATATATATATATATATATATATATATAGAGAGAGAGAGAGAGAGAAAGAGAGAGGGAGAGTTGCTGTCGTATCGGAAAACAGATGGGTCACTCTGCCTAGAGTGGTATTCGAACCCACATGTCTGCCATTCCGGGCCAAGCGTCCTAGCAATTAGCATATTTATTTATTCCCCGCCCCCACATCGCCCCTGATGAAATCAACCTACCCACTGGATAGTCTAACCTCGGTTTATTCAACAAGCCTACTATATCTATATGAGACACCCTGCCTAGTGAAATCAGTGAGGGCCTTATATAGGCATATACCTATATGATGTACAACGCCTTATGCAAGCATAGAGATACGTAAGGGAATTATTATTATATTGTTAGGCTCTGTAATGCTCAGCACTTTACGGGTGGTGCCACCTGCGGCCCTCTTTACCTCCACCGGATGTTGACAAGTGTCAGTTGCATCAGATATATTCATATATATATATATAAACTGTTATTGCAATACACGATTTCCGTGACGTATGCACAGAGCGTAATCCAGACTGGACTTGTGGGTCAAAGAGTCTGTGGCGAGGCAATTGAGGCTTCATATTGAACAACTGACACAGTCTTTTCAGCACAAATGTGGATTTATAGAGAAAACACACTTACCATTTTCAATCATTTTTGATAATTATTGATTGATTGATTGAAAAGCTCGATCGTCAGTGTAAAACAACACAGTGACACACTGTCGACCCACAACATGAGTGTCGTTGCCTATCACCAGGTGTAATACTAGTCACGGAAATTGTGTATTGCTTGAGTTAACAGGGTAGTGGCCTTCACCTATTTACCATGTAAGGAAACTTAGAATGGTGTAAGTATGATGAAAATACATAACCTCAACGATAGAATAATCTGACTTGGTACATATTTTATGTTTACATAGATATTTATCAAGTCCTCGGGCCCAGGGAATATACATGCATTCTGGCTAGGCTTCAATCAATACGTATTCTAGAATTGCGTTCGCGACAAGTCCATATTGGATAAAGTTGCATATTAGATATCCAAGTATAGATGCATATATTATATATTCATATACATGCACATGCTATGCATCATTCAATTTATACATACACATAGAGGATGTATATTTATTTATATTCATATATATATGTATTACCCTTTATAAATATCATATATAATATACCTACCCTGTTTTCAGGACATCATATCTCAGAGATTAGGAATGTATTTATATTCATGTTTAAATATCTTACATGAATATATGATATATATTGTATTTATGACATAGGATTTGTTCATACATAAAGAGGTGATGCATTCATTATAATATATAATCACAGATAGTATTTTATTTATATATATATATATATGCAATAGATTAAAAGAATATTGTATATGATCATCATTGTATTCTAGATATGCTTCTTTTTTAGGCATGCATATATAGGACAGGTACGTATTCATATTTTGAGGGGTTTACTTCCTGGCAACATCTAAGGTCATATCAGACCAGGTAGGGACTTGTAACAGTGTGCATCCATGGTGACTTTATAGTGCTGCCCAGCTGCGAAACCAGGCCGCTGCCACCATGACTTAATTTCCCACTCAGTCACATTGTCCTGACACTGAGCTAACCACTCCGTGCACTATCCTAGTAATGCCGAGCCCATCCCGATATGACCTTACACGTTGCTAGGACGCAAAACCACAACAACAACAACAACAGAAATGCCGAGCGCCAGGCCAGGCTAGCTAGCGACACGTATCAAATTAATAACTCCGTCAGCTGGGATTCAAACTCCCACCCTTCCGCATGGGAAGCCTGCGCTCAAGCAGCTTCCGCCAGCGCGTCCGCTCGCATTTATATGCACCTACATCCCTTATGTGAATATTATATCGACCCTGTAATAACCTGAGGCCCAATTTCGATGCGCACGCACATTTGCTTTATCGTCGACGCTGCGGCCCAGGGGTTATTACGGACACGAACTAACCACTTTGCCCATAACGCAATGAGATACGTGATATATAATACAGTATACCACAGGCAACAACTGCACGCTTACACATTTATCCACAATTGCCTCCGCTACGAGCGCAACCATACCCCTCACTGGCTGCTACACCTTTCATGTTCGCTCCCTGGGGGAGGGGGTGGGTGTGGGAGGGAGGGGAGAGGAGGTGCCTCCCTAACTGTTCTTCGACCATTTCCGCCAAGGTCAAATGGAGTGCTACAATTGTGTAGGTCATTTTTCATTGCATTTGTTTTGTTCTTCATATATGTATGTTTATTATTTGATTCAGCACAAATCAATATGTATTTAGCTATTACTATGTATTAGTATTTCTTATTTATATGCAGATGGAAAACATTGATCGGTTATATATATATTGTAGGAATTTCGGAAATTATATATTAGTGTAAATCCATACGCAATCTATATCAATATAAATATATCAATATAAATATATATATAAATATATATATATATATATACCACTATATGTATACCGTATATATGGACATCACAGTATATATAACACAGTACATATGCCACAATTGTATATACCATGATTATGCATGCACACTGTATA